>VIAB01002037.1:163593-181644 GCA_009801035.1 Oophaga pumilio | reverse complement strand
GGTATGCCGGGTGCTGACGCCGGCCCTGCCAGCAGAGGTCAGAGTCACGCCTGTATAGGCATCATAGACACCTGTGCAGATTACGCAAAAGAGTGGCCAGTCATTAAAAAAATGCTTAAAGGGAATCTGTCAGCAGGTTTTTGTTATGTAATCTGTGGACAGCATGAGATAGCGGTTAAAACACAGAATTCAGTGATGTGTCACATGTCAAGCTGTGTGCTGCTGTTTACTTACTGGTGATTATCATTGCAATGACTATCAGGTGCGGACTCTCATCCGACTCCGCCCCTCCTGTGATGAGCCGCTCACTGTCCATGGGCATTGTATATACAGAGCCTGGTGTGTGTGGGCAGGGGCAGCTTTCTCAACTCTGCTGCTTTGCTAAATATAAGAACTCTGATTGTGTTAGAACCACTGCATACGGCAAACTAAGTGATATATCTTTGGATTCAGGGTCTTTTTTTCTACATTATATTGCTCTCAGATGAGGTTGCAAAAACCTCTTGACTGATTCCCTTTAAAAAGGAACTGGTCATGACAATCAATCCACCCCTCCCTATTCACTTATGTGGTATGGTCATGAATCTCTGAAAAATAAGCTAAGGTATATTTTTATACAATCCAATGCTCCATAATTATAAAAATCCATGATTTAACCCACATGTAAACAAGACTGCAGTGCTTGGGGCATGATCAAGCTTCTTCCTCCCTGACTCCATTCTCTACTTAGTGCCACCTTCTTCTGTTTCACTGACAGCCCACTAGGTTGACTTCAAAACCAAGTAGATGACAGCAGACAATAGAATGGAGGAGGCTGAGGCTCGGAAACTGCTCCGATCACATCTCGAGCACTGTAACTCATTTCTAATGTGGATTTTTCAGTTAGAGAGCATCAGATTTTATAAATAAAGGTATACATTGGGTTATCGTTCAAAGAGCTGCATCATGATATAAGTATTTTGGGAGGGATGTGGAGGGTTGACTAGTATGTCAGATTCCCTTTTATACAGATCAGACTGAGCACTGTCCTAGACCCAAGTGCAGGAGATGGCCTTCCTGACTTCCAGGCATTGCTATGGAACCATGACCACTGTTTCCAGCATTCTGATGGAGGAGAGGAACCAGTTGGGAGGGCATCATCTTTGTCCTCCCAGCAATCCTTTGTGATCACTGCTAATAGCCAGCAGGTATTGGATGCTGTGATCTCTGATCTGCTCACAGAGTTGCTTGTATTACACAAATTATGATATTCCAGCTTCCTATAGTACACATTTTGGTAAATGGCTGCTTTCACCCACTGAAGATCTGTTTAGATCCGCTTTGGTGGCTCTGTTGTGGATCTGCTAAAAATACCAGACAATACTTAACTGGAAATTGGATAGACCTTGTGACAGAAATCTAACCAACCCTATTATAGTTTATGGGGACCATTACGTGACATTAGTATCATGAGACGGATCTGGTATTGCCATAAGTTTTGTTTTTCTGCTCCTCTGATGGAGGAGAACAATGGAGATAAAGAACACAGATGTGAACAGGTCATGAAGCTCGTTCTTCAGCAGAATGTCTGAACTACCACTGTCTGATAGTCTTACTGTCGCATTTAAGGTTATGTGCACATTGAGTTTTCTTGCTAAGTTCCTGTTGCAGAATCTCCAAGTTTTTGAGGCGTTTTGAGGTTTTTTAGATAATTTGGAGAGTTTTCACTAAAATTTTGAGCCAAAAACTGCAAAAAAAAAAGCTTAGTGTATAGGAACTAACAAAGGCTCCATATACAGCCTCTGACATCGGTGTGAGAGTAACTCTATTCCGTCCCACTTAGCGCTGGTTGACTGTTATATTTAACTTCTATACAGCAGTGACCATTAATCAGCACAATCGGGGGGCAGCGGTCACCATGAATGTGGATTCTCACACTGCAGCTCACTGTATAATTTCCCATTATAATAGGCTGCAGATCAGGAAAGCACGTAATCCTTTATGGGCTGTATAAAGAGAATGAATCTGTGCTGATACATGATGAAGTCGTGAATGCAGCAATACCCTGGATAATTTTACTGTACTTGGAATATATGTTACTACGGCATCAAAGTTTAAACCTAGGAGAAGGTTGCAAATTACATGTTAGGGGGTCAAAAATGAGTGAAGTAATGTCAAGTTGACGACTAACACTTATTACAACTGTTTTAAAGTGAACCTGTCAGCACGATTTTGCGAAGTAAACTACAGACACTGTCAGGTTGCCGCTAATGTACTGATTAAAATGATACCTGGGGTGAAGAAATCTGTCTTGTGGTTCTTGTGTACTCCGTGTTAGATGTTTGTACCTAATGAGATGCCCGTGCTCCGGGACAGGACTGTAGGCAGAGTCTTATCTTCCTGCTCTAAACCAGAGAAACCAAGGAAACACCGGCCCACAGGCCAACCTGATGCACCAACATGTTCCTCATCATAGAGACAGAGAGAGATACAGACTGTGATTCAGGGCTGTAAACACAGTACAGCATTATAATTCATTTCAGGAACAATTTTGCTCAAAAATTGTGTAACTTTTTGAACCAACACTTTTCCAAAAATGGATAATCTTAGGACTTATTGAGACATCGGATTTTCAACTACGAGTTCTCTCTATCGTTTTCAAACATAGAACTTATATCTTTTATAGTCCATGGCGCTGTTCACACGTCCATGTATTCTTGCATACTGAGTGGTCTGCACAAAATCACAAAGACATAACTGATTATTATTCTAGTCTCGGATCAAACGCGGAAGTCTATGGGTCCATAAAAAAATTGGACGTCAATCAGATGCCTTTAGCGTGCTGTTCGTTTTTCACAGACTGATAGGAGCAGCTTAAGAAACCTCCATCAGTTTTTTTTTCCATTGGAGAAGAACTGATGTAACTCTGACCAAACTCTGATGGTCCGGCAGGGTCCGTCATAGGCCCAAAAAATCATAGAAACTTGCAAAATTATAGTGTAAATTAACCTATTTTATAGCTGTCAGTTTCTTTGCCATTTTTATTCCAAACAAAGGTATTGAAGGTGTGCTCCTGCCAATACATTTGGCTCATTTTAAGATTTACATAGGTGTAGAGAGGGGAGACGTTCCATGCTGGCAAACCTAAGACAGTTCTCCCAATTCTTCAAGTTAGTTTACTTTAGTTTCGTTCTGTGCAAGTTTATAGTTGAAAGAACAACTTTGAAGAACAAACTCTGAAGACGCCACTTTTTTTTCTTTTTTATATATATAACTTGGGCAATGACAAGCTTGAAAACTGCAGAAGTAATATTTTGCTAGTTAGGTCAAGAATTCACTGGTGGCCAGACTGTTCTCTAAAAGTGCTGCAGGTACAGGGGGCGGCTGAAGCCGCTCTATAACACAGTTTGTTCCCACCATATAGAGATTTTGGTGTCCTTAACAGTGGTGAGTTGTGATTGGAGTCAGGCTTCGGGCTTTATGTGTGATACAACTATTCTTTTATTGTGTCTCATATTCCATCGTAGAACATTTATTATTACATTTATTATCTTTTCTTTCTAGTTCCACAATACTTCTAAATATTTGGATTATATATGAATCATTTTATGTTTTTTAGTATTGGATAGAAATTATTGTGATTAGATGTTGCTCCTTTTAGATGAATATACATTTTTTGCTGCGATTTATCATCGAAACTACCTCCTTTTCAGGCTCTGTACATGGTTTCCACCAGTGAACCTAAGTGTCCATTTTAATGCTTGTTCTTTTTTTTGACTGTTATGGTTCTTTTAGTTTAGACGCCGGCATAATTCCTAAGTTTTTTAAGAAGACGCTTCCACAAAACAAACTTTATTTTTCCAGCTTTTTGGCTTTTTCCAGCAGGGCTGTGGAGTCAGTAAGCTGTACCTTCCACTCCTACTCCTCAATTTCCCTGACTTCCGACTCTGACTCATACTCCCTCATGCATGGCTTTTGTTTAAATGATACAGTTACTGTAGTAAAATGGTAACATCTCGCTTTTCATCATCATTATGAAACAATAATCAAGCTATTTAAATAAAAAATAAAATATATTGTGACAAGGTCCCGAGCATTGTATGTGAGGGGAGATATGTGTCACGGAGTTTGCTTTCCTCCGTGATCTAGAAATCCATAAATTTCTTTTCTGCATGCTATGTGCTGAAGGAGTTAAGCGGCCATGTTATGGGCTGGTTTTTAGGTGAGTAGATAAAGAGATGGGCAGGACGCCTACTCACCATATCTCCACCTCAAGGGTGTGGCTGGGGAAATAAATGTCCAGCCAGGTTTTTTTTCCTCTGTGGGTGTTGTGTGGAGGTAGGAAGCCTTCTGACTGCTAGCTCCTGTGAGAGCTGCTGTATGTGTTGTCTCAGAGGATCTGGCCAGGACTGTATATGAACTTTTTAATTTTATTTGAGCCGGACAGGCTTTTTTTCTGTTACTATTTTGGGTTTTTCATTTATGAAGTAATAAACCACCCAGAGACTTTAACCACTCGTGTGCCCGTGTCTACCTCGAGGAGCAGCTAAGTGAGCCGACCTGCCACAATATTTATTGGAATACAACAGTTCTGACATGAGTGCAGGCATTCCTTCCCAGTGTCACTACTACTGAGCATGTGCATGAAGTGCAGCACAGATTCATCTCAACTAAAAGCCCAGATCCATTGATCAGGAACAGAAGAGATATTTATAGGACATTTCATAACTTTCCTAAGTTCGCATGAAACAATATTCAGCACATCCTGCATTATATTATTGTACCCAATGTATTATATATTTTAGGACTCGATCCATTTTATACCGACTCTCACTTCACCAAAATGGACACCAACTTGGACTCCACAGCACTGTCTTCCAGATAGATTTATCTTCTTTTTTTACATGTATAAAATAGTGAATGGTTTCCTAGCGTAGAATATACCTCAAGAGTTGTTAGGTCACTTTTTTTAACCACTTTGCATCTTTACAAGCCTGAATCGGTTTTAAAGACGCTCAAAGGACTAAACATGTGCACTGCAAGTTCATTCAAAATAACTTTTATTAGCGCTTATTCAAGTGAGTGATGAAGCATTCCCACCTTAAAAACATGTCATGTCCGCATACTGTAACTTTGCTGGCGTGTTGTATATATGTATTTTAAACAGCAGATTCAGTTTTTAATTTTTACATCAATTACAAGTTTTGTTTTGTGTCAGGGGCTTTAGAGTGTGATTAAATGTTACGCACTTGAGCACAAAATTATTGGCGAGCTTCAAGGGTAAAACATGACATTTTTGTAATTGAAAGTGCTACTTTGTACAAATACTACAGCACATACAATTGCAATAAAACACCGGCTGTACGATTTCAGCCATGTATGTTTGACTCTGGTATTCCGCAGCATTTCAGAGAAAAATATAATTTATAAGCCACCGAGAACCAAGCCGCATGGACGACTAGTGAGACGTGCACAGCCCCATACACCAACATGTTTTGTCGGATCGCACTTGGACTGAAAATACGCTCATCCGCACATGCTGGATTTACACATCCTTATTTACATGGACTGGCTGCAAGTCTCCTGATCCCCAACTTGACAGCCTCATATCTGACTACTCAGCCTGTGAAACACAGATGTGTGAATCCAACATAAAAAGAGTTAGAAACAGCCTGTTAGTTGCACAAGTTTATCCCAACCGGCGGCTGGTCTCATGCTCGTTACCTGTGGTTCTCTAGCTATTGTCAGCCATTTGGTATCAAGTCAAAACCATATTGTTACCAGTTGGAAACTGCAAATACTATTATACCCCAGTAGTTAGTGGTATTGGTCGATTTTGCTATCATGGTAAAAATTGCATATTTTCACTGTGCAAAAAATGCAGCGTCTTACTGTTCCAGCAATATGGATTTGATGTATAGAAAGCTCGTGCCCACTGTACTTCTTTTTTTTATGCTGTATCAACTGCACTGTGTCAATTTCTCTTGAGGGTATGGTGAGATTTTCCTTAAGGAATTTCATGAAATTGCAAAAATCTACAAGTAAAAAACACATGCGCGTTTCCGTTGCGGAAATGCACTAAAAATAGATGCAATCCGCACATGACGGTATTAATAATGTTTGGGCAAGGTCAAGAACCAGAAAGTATCAAAAGCAAAACAGCTTTATTTAAAACATCGCATCTCATGTTAAAAAGAGACCAGAACCAGAGTATCAAAAAAGTGATAAAAACGCAACGATAATACAAAACAGAAGTAACCTATTTAACCTATCAGGTGCAAAAATGCTGCAGAAAATTTACAACATCAAAAACTCACCAATATAACCTATTAATGAATTTATACATTGCTTTTTCTTGCAAGAATGCAGCCTGGTTTTATTTATTTATTTTTTCTGGCGTTTTGGTCCATTTTTTCTTTTTATACAAAATATGCTGCAGCTAGATGTTAAGTGAAACTCGGCAGAAAAATATTTTTTACCACTTTTTTCTGCATTTTTTACATCCCTGAGCTGCATTCACACATTTTGTTTTAATGCAGACTTGCCAGTGTTCAAAAATATCTGTGAAAACTCTGCTGTTCTGCAATTATGGCAGAAGAAATGCACCATTGCTGCAGCGTGTGAATTCAGCCTTAAAGTTTTCTTTTTTTGAAGAGAGAAAATTCACCATACATGAGATAATAACACACAATAGACTAAGATGGGAATTTATTAAGGTTTTTTTTGCCAGTTTTCTGGTTCCAAAAGACAAAACTTAAGTTGCAAGTAGTGATGAGTGTGTATACTCGTTGCTTGGGTTTTCCTGAGCATGCTCGGGTGATCTCCGAGTATTTTGGCGTGCTCGGAGATTTAGTTTCTGTCGAGGCCGCTGCATGATTTATGGCTGCTGGACAGCCTGAATACATGTGGTGATTTCCTAATAAACAGGCAATCCACACATGTATTCTGGCTTGTCCAGCAGCCATAACTCATGCAGCTAGTCGACAGAAACTGAATCTCCGAGCACACCAAAATACTTGGAGATCACCCGAGCGTGCTCGGGGAAAACACAAGCAATGAGTATACTCGCTCATCACTAGTTGCAAGTCTTGTCAATTGTGACTTCTTGACCCTATTGAAATGTGGGTAGGAAACTGGGCATGGTAGCAATGCAAATAAGCTATAAGCCACATTTATGAATTGCAATTCTTTCATCAGTGGGGGTAATATAGAGTGAGAAAACAGCTCTAGGCAAAAGTGTTATATCTGAAGATGTATGAAACATCATGCCAACACTTCTTAATTTTGGCACAAATGACAGCAATGTAGCATCAAGCAAAACTGAAAAAATTCCTCTCTTAATAAATTGTTTTCTAAGTATCATTCCAAAAATTCTGGGCCATAGTCTAAGTTTGAGAAAGTTGAACATAGTATGTAGCATGCCCCCCAGGGTCAGTGTAAACTCAGAAATATGAAAAGAGCTAGCCTGGAACATCATGTTCAAACTGCATGGGTACCAGTTAAGTTACCATATCATAAAAAAAAAGTTTATAAGTGCATTCCAGAGAGGTACATTTCCAGTGTTTCTAGTTACTAGTGATGAGCGAGTATAATCATTGCCCAGGTTTTCCTGAGCATGCTCGGGTATCCTCCGAGTATTTTGGCGTGCTCGGAGATTTAGTTTCTGTCGACGCAGCTGCATGATTTGTGGCTAAACACATGAGGAATGCCTGTTTGTTAGGGACTCCCCACATGTATTCAGGCTGTCTAGCAGTCGCAAACCATGCTTCTGCGTTGAAAGAAACTAAATCTCTGAGCACGCCAAAATACTCAGAGGACACCCGAGCATGCTCAGGGAAAACCTGAGCAACGAGTATACTCGCTCATCACTACTAGTTACAAATTCTGTTTCACACCAGATCTCATTCACATGCCAGCAATCACAATTTTTCTGAGACCAATAGAGGAAAATTGACGGTGGCCTACTGTGACATGCTATTCCATCATTGCTAGACGGGTGGTGCAGTGTCCTGTCATGGGCAGATGGATGGTAAGAACAGCATCCAATCCAAGTGTAGTAGTAGAAAAGAGAAGCTCTTGACAAAGACCTACTGCTTGTCGAAACGTCGTATTTTACCATGGCGGAATAGAGCTTCTCTTTTCTACTACTACACCTGGATTGGATGCTTTTCTTACCTTCTTTGATCGATGCTGCTTTCCAATTGCTTTCCTTGGATCAGGAACGGGCGTTCTAGCTCAGTGAGTGTCACGCCATAAGGAGACAGGACGGGTGGTGTGTTGTCTTCTCATGGGCAGACAGGTGGTGTGGGCTCACATTATGGACAAACAGATGCTATTAAATTTTGGGTGGTGTGGTGTCAAGTCATCAGCACATGGGTGATGTGACATTATGGGCAGACGGGTGGTCTGATGAGACGTCATGGTCAGACCAGTAGTGTGGTGTCACGTCATGGGTAGACAGGTGGGGTGGTGCCATGTGATTGGCAGATAGGTGGTGTAGTTTCACATAGTGGGTGGACGGATGGTGTAGTGTCACGTCATGGGCAGATAGGTGGTGTAGTGTCATATCATGGGCAAACGTGTGGTGTGTCATGTCATGGACAGATGGTGGTACGGAGTCATGTCATGGGCAGACAAGTGGTGTATTGTCGTGTCATGGACAGATGGACAGAACTGCAGAAAGAACATTGAGGGTATGGTCACACGTTGCGGATTGGGCTGAGGAATTTCCTTGATGGATTCTGCCTCTCTTGGCAGAAAACGCATGTCAAAATCTGCACATTTTTTAAGCGGATTTTCTGCGGATTTTTTGCGGATTGCCATTCGTTTTTTGCCCTGCGGATTTCACTAATTCAATGAGTGTAGGAACGCAGCGGATCCGCAAAAAGAATTGACATGCTGCGGAAAATAAACCGCTGTGGAATCAGTATGGAATTTTCCGCAGTATGTGCACAGCAATTTCTTTTTTCCCATTTAATAACATTGCTTTATCAAACACTTGCGGATCTGCTGCAATTCCGCGTGGAAAATCAGCTGAGGATCCGCAACGTGTGTACATACCTTTAGGCTGTGCACACACGTTGCGGATTTGTTTCGGATCCGCAGCGGATTTTCCACGCGGAATCGCTGCTGATCCGCAAGTGTTTTACAGTACAATGTTAACCAATGGAGAAAAAAAATTGCTGTGCACATGCTGCAGAAAATTTCACACGGAATCCACAGCGGTTTATTTTCCGCAGCATGTCAGTTCTTTGTGCAGATTCCGCAGCGTTTCTACACCCATTTCATTATAGAAAACCACAGGGGTAAAAACGCATGAAATTCGCCCAAAAAATGCGCAGATTTTTACCTGCGGAGTCTGACAAGAGATGCAGAATCCGCTCAGGAAATTCCTGAGCCCAATCCACAACGTGTGCACATACTCTTAGTGTATTTTCATCTGCAGAAAAGCATCATGCAGGATATATTGACAGGTGTCAATACGTATAATCTATATATTTAAATTATTCCTGCGACTGTGTATCCTGTACACATGAATATATTGATAAAAAGCCAACTTTAGCTGATTAATTTTCATGAAAATTGTCGCTCTTTTCGCAAACTACTGCTTTATGTCATCGTAAATAAGATGTATTGCAAATTTTTACACCTAAAAGGTAGATTCTTCTTTGACACAGCGGCAGCTTGGCATTCTCCTCACAGTACACGTTTAGTAATGAATGAATTCTTTCATGTTTTCCTCTCCTCTTAAATAATGGAACAAGCAACTGCAGACAGACCCCGTCTGATTCATAAACAAGATAGTATTTTACCATCTAAAAGATGATTATTGGTATTCATTGGTGCATTATACCATAAAATCAAAGGCTGACTCAGAGCTCAAAGAATATATCTTCACTCCAGTTCATTCCTGAAATACTTAGTGCTGCGTTTAGCTTATAAATATATATTTTTTTTTTTAAAGAACAATTTCAAAGGGGCTGTTTGCTTTTAACATCTCATGTCAGTTCTCAGATCAGCCCTGGCATTGTAAATTCTATCGCCGATCCTTGTGTGCAGGCGCCATACTCTCTGCATAATTTTCCTGACAAATAATTCTCTCATTAATATTTCAGCAGTGCTCTTACAAGACGTAGCCACACTGTGCCCCAGGCAGAGAGTTATAGTTCCATCTAGAGCAGAATAAGCTTAGCTTTTTAAATGCTTTGTCAGGACCGATGACATCTCAAGTTCACTTACATATGTAGGTATTTGCAGAGTAGAATCCTCAATGCAGGCTCATAGGTATACAGTGCACATACCCTTCCTTTACAGGGAAGTATTACCTCCTTAATCCCTTCCCCCCCCCCAAACCAGTTTTCACTGTCATGACCAGGCCAAATTTTACAATTCTGCCCATTGTTGCTTTGTGTTCAATATCATTGGCGTAATTTGCGAAAATTTGGAGAAAATTTAGCAATTTTCAAACTTTTCATTCTTATTCCCTTAAACCAGAGAGTTATATCACACAAATTAGTTACAGGAAAGATGTATATCTTTGTACCGTGTTAGCCAGTAGATAGAAAAATATCTAGAACTGAGAGTCCTCAGTGGTTGATACCTTTTAATGGCTAACTGAAAAGATGGTAACAAATTGCAAGCTTTCGAGACTACTCAGGTCTCTTCATCAGGCAAAGACTAATACAAAATCTGAAGAATCACATATACACAACACAGCACAGAAATAATGCAATAAGATAAGACAAGTGACATGAAGCAGAACTGTCATTATGGGATATAGAGATGAACATAAATTTTGGAACAGTTCATAGATAAGGAGTGTGAAAGTTTTATTGTCCTCTGATTGGGATCTGGTATTGTTGTGATGCCCCCAGAAGATCTGAAGAGCAAATTCCTTAATTGATGTAAAAGGACATAAATCCATGCAACACATTCATTCCTTCTCTGAGTGTGTCAAAGGTTGTCATGAGTTTATATGGAATATATTATGGAAAATTTTCCTAGAACAGTTTGCAGACTCTGTATACAGAGCCCCTAAGTGCTAGAAGAGCAGAATCCCCCCTCAGTTGACCCCATTTTGAAAATTATACCCCTTTGGGAGAATATCTGCAGGTGTATTTTCCAGAAACAAGCAGCAGTGGATGGTGCTGAGTGAAAATTGCAAACTTGTAGTGACCTGTACGCTGTAGTGGCCAGTACGTTGTAATGACCAGCACGGTATGCCAAGCTTGTGCTTCTGGAGACATGCATCCGTAAATTAAGTGGGCTCTCATCGCTACAGAAATGCCAAACATGTGTACGCTAAATGTGGTTTAGGCACAGTGTGGGGCTGAAAAGGGATGGGGGCATTTGGATTTGGGAGAATTTTCTGAATTTATTTTGTGGGGGTGAGGAGCCATTTTGCTTTTTCAGAGTCTTTGTACTAGCAGTAATGTGAGAGCCCCTATATTTCCATTAACAGATGATGGACCTGAGTGGGGTCTTTTTTTGTGGATTGATTTGAAGCTTTTGTTGGGAACATTTTACATATCATTTGGGATCACATGTATCCTGTGCTATACACTGAGCTCTTACATCGGGGTTTCCATCTAAATCTACAAATAACGTGATTCAGATGAAACCCCCGACGGATCCATTCACTATAATAATGCAGCAGAGTTACACTGGATTCCGTCTGGCCTCTGTTCAACGGTGTCCTTCTGTTCAGAAGTACACAAAACTGTGGCGGTCCATACTTTTATGCATGCCTAAAATACGGACGCCGCCAGATCATAGGCCAGGCAGTATCCACAGTGCCTCCATCTGCCTCATGTAGAGTAATGCAGTGCGCGTGTGTCGGGAAAGGTCAAAAAGAGCCCGGCACATGCGCACTGCAGTACCTTACTCTGCCCTAGTCAGGGCAAAGAAGTACACCTGCACAGGAGCGTGTTGCCAGGGAACCCTGTGTGGATGACATAGGATCAGTCATCCACACGAAATACATACGGAGGACTGCATCTAAAGAAGAAAGGATGTGCTGGGCCAACACTAGCGATACCCCTTGGACTGGACCATCCCGCAGGTGAGTATAATAAAAGGTGTTTTTCTTTTGCTGAAGACTGGATTGGGGGCATATATACAGAATATTAGAATGCAGTAGATGAGGACTGATTGGTAGTGGCCGTATCTCATACGGGTAAAACTTAGTGAGCGTTTCTCTTTAAAATGCACAGAAAAATCAGCACTGACAGAAGGATCCTCACAGCGCTTAGTGCGTGCTCTGGGAGGATTCACAAGTCTGCAGTCACACAGAGTGACTGCAGACTTGCAATTTTAGACCAGACAACACCTTTAACCCCTTAACAACATTTGAAGTACTTATATTTGTTGATAAGGAAAAACATCCTCAGTTTTTAATTTTGGCCCTCTGTGTATTTTAGTTTGATATCCCTGATCTAAACCTAAGCTGTGCTCAATTCCATGCGATGGGAAATTTTTCTTTGGACAAACTATGGATGATATCTTAGAAAAGGCGGGGAATAAAGAGAGAGGTTTTCCCAGCGTGTCTATTCCAGAGTATAGGAGGTCCTTTCGGAAGAGAAGTTAAAACCGAGGAAGACCTCCTAGAGACCACGGAAAGTGGAAGGATAGGAAACCGAGAAGTAAAGGTTTCATGTTTGGAGACCCTTCCTCAAAGCCTAGAAAATTTTCCCTGTGACAGATTTCCCTGGGTAGGAGGCAGTCTTTCCTGCTTCCTTCCTACCTAGGAAAAAATATCTTCCAGTGCCTGGATCATTGGGATTATAGAGGAAAGCTTGAGACTAGAATTCAGGTTGGTACCCGAACAGACCTTCAGGGTAACATCTCCCAGAGGTTTTGGCAGAGAGCATTTAGCCCTGCAGGAACTTCTGAGCGTAGTGCAGAAACAGGTCCTGACAGAGGTACCAGTGGAAGAACAAGTGAGCTGATTTTATTCCCCCTTCATGATGAAAGAAAACCCAGATGGCACCTTTAGGACCATAGTGAATCTGAAAGGGTTAAATAAATTCCTGGTGTACAGGCCCTTCAAAATGGAGTCCATAAAATCGTCCATAAAGATGCTGTTTCAAGGTTGCTACAGGAGTGTGCTAGACCTGAAGGACGCTTATTACCATGTCCCAATCCATGCTGAAGATCAGAAGTTTCTGAGGGCATCCTTAATTATAAATAAGGAAGTCAGGCACGTCCAGTTCAGAGCCTTATGGCTCTAAGGGTATTTCTGAAAATCATACTGGAAGTAAGGCTGGTTTCACATTTGCGTTGGGTAGAGCTGCGAGGGGCTGTGTACTATATGCCTCCGTTAAGCCCCGCCCACTGCCACCTCTTATGTTCAGCTCCGCCTACATCTGCATACATATATTTAACATTGGGTACGCAGCCCATGTGGATGTATGCGGATGCGTTCGCATGCGTTTTGATTCTGCGCCGAAACTGCATCAAACGAAGCATGTTTCATTTTGTTGCGGTCGGTGCAGCATCAAAACAACGCATGCGGACGCATCCGCATACATCCGTATGGCCTTCGTACCCAATGTTAAAGATAGGTATGCAGGACGCATGCAGACGTAGGTGGAGGTGAACGGAAGAGGTGGGCAATGGGCGGGGCTTAACGGAGGAAGTACACAGCCCCCCGCCGCTCTACCCAACGCAAATGTAAAACCAGCTTAACGGCACATCTTCGGGAACAAAACACCCTAATAAATCCATACTTGGAATACATTTTGAGGGTCCTTTACACATAGCGACGCACCAGCGATCATGATAACGATCCGACCAGGCAAAGATCGCTGGTGCGTCGTTACATGATCGCTAATTAGCTTTCAAATAGTCCGATCTCAACAACGCAAGACAGATCAGCAATTTGCATAACGACCTCGCCGGTCGTTGAGTTCTTGTCACACTACTTTATTGTAACCGATTCCGACCTCGGTGGGCGTGCTTCAGCGTTTCCCTTTCAAAGCCCCCCAGCACTGATTGGTGGTCACTGCTGCGCTCTCATTGGCTGATGGCGTCATAAAAGAGACCGTATTAGCGCTACAGTTTACAGATACAGATGAATAAAATGAATCCACGAATAACAGCGCAATAGCGATTCAGTCAGGGACGCTGAAGCAACCGCGGTGTGAAATCCAACGCTATAGCGACTCACAAGGGAACGCAGAAGGCAAACCAGTTAATACCATCCACAGTGCACAGGAACAAAGAATGAAAGGAGGCGCTACAGCGTTGTCTTTTTTAAGTCGCCCAATTTTCACATATTGGGAGCGCTGTACTCCCCAATAGGGGCAGAGGGGGCGTGACCGGTAACATAGCTTTGTCACGACTGCGTCGCTGAGCTCTGCGTCGCTAACGAGGTCGCTCGTCGTTTTTAAGCTTCAAACACAGTGATTAGTGCTAGCCAGCGGGACGCCAACGATGGAAAAATGGACCAGCGCATTCGAGCACGATCAGCGATAGCCAGCGGGGGGGCCGGTCGCCACTACATTTCACAAAAAGCAAGATCGCTGTTGTATCACAATATCGGTGACGCTTGAGCGATATCGCTAGCGATCTCGCTATGTGTAAAGGCCCCTTTAGTAATGGGAAGTAATAGAACATTGAAATTGTCAGCTGATAAGTTAGGACCATCCTGGGAATACTGGGTTGGCTTCTAAACCTAAAAAAAATTAAAACTAGTGCCACTAAAACTTCAATCTTTCTTAGGTCTTATTTTGGACTCGTTAAATCAGATGTGTCTACTGCCGTAAGAAAAGGTGGTCAAGGTAAACACCTTAGTCTCAGCAGCAGTAAACAAGCCTACCATGACTCTCAGAAGGTCAATGTCACTACTAGGGACAATGACTTCATGTATTCCAGCAGTTTAGTGGGCTTGGGTACATTCCAGACAACTGCAGCAAGACATACTGAGTGGCGAAAAAAGAGGCTCAGAGGCTGTCTATAGGGAACAATAACTCTTTCTCCTGTGACTATTGAATCCTTAGCATGGTGGTTGGAAGTAAGTAATCTGTCAGGTGGGGTCCCTTGGATATATCAGATTGAAGATATAATGACTATGGATGTAAGCTTGTATGGATGAGGAGCACATTTGAGGGATTGTGTGGTTCAGGGCATCTGGTCAAGAAGCGAAAGGAGATATTCATCGAACACGAAGAAGCTGCTGGCAGTAAAATATGCAATAGCAAAATTCCTTCAATTTCTGCAAGGGCATCATGTTCGCAACGTGTCAGACAATCGGACGCTCTCTGACACCAGTAGCAAAAGAGATTTTTTAGATTGCAGAACAACATATTTTGTTACTAACAGCACTGCATATAAAGGAAAACAATATAGCTGGTTTAGATTTAGGCAATCTGCTAAGACAAAGAGAATGGGTGCTAAACTGGACAATATTCCAACAAATTGTAGATCTATGGGACCAGCCAAGCATAGACCTGTTCTCAAACAAACAAAAAAAAGGAAGGTGAGAAGATTCTGCTCTCTAGACCCAACCAAGAAGCTCCCAGCAGGGGATGCTTTGCAGATTCCCTGGGACTTTGACCTGGCCTAGGCTTTTCCTCCATTGATGTTGATTCTAGCAGTGTTGAGGAAGGTCAGGGAGAAACAGGTGAGAATTATTCTAATAGCCCTGTCCTGGCCAAAGAGACCCTGGCTTTCATGGATAAGAATTTTGTCCATATCAAAGCCATGGATCTTGCCAGAAATCCTTGACCTCCTCAGTCAGGGTCCATTTTCCATCCGCAAAAGACAAGACTTCATTTGATGGCTGGGAATTTGAGAGGGCATTATTGGCTCAAAGAGGCTTTTCCCCGAATTTGGTATCTACTCTGCTTAAAAGTAGAAAACTAGTAACAACTAAAATATATGTTAGAACCTGGACAAGGTTCTTGTCTAGTTCGGGGGAAGTTTGGGTAATGAAATACCAATTAATGTCATATTAGAATTCCTCTAGCAGGGAATGGAACTGGGCCATTCTAGTAACACTCTTAAAATGCAGGTGTCGCCCCTAGGAGCCTTGTACAATTATGGCCTGGCAGTCGATAGATATATAAAGTTCGATTTATCAAAGCTTGTGATAGATCCAGGCTGATCCTTAGCCCAAGAATACCTCCCTAGGATTTGAATTTGCTTCTAGAAGCATTCACTAAACCCCTGTTAGAATGCTTACCAGTTAAAATTCTCACCTTTAAAAACTCTAATTTTAGTGGCATTAACTTCGGCCCATAGAATCAGTGACATTCAAGCCTTGTCCGTTCACCATCCGTTTACACAGATTTTTGAGGATAGGATTGTCTTAAATCCAAAACCAACCTATCTTCCGAAAATGGCCACAAAGTTCCATAGAAGCCAGGAGATTATTCTCTCCTCCTCCTTAATGTTCCTAAGAATACTGAAGAGGAGAAACTTCGCATACTAGACGTTAGACGGGCCCTGGTAGAGTACTTGGCTGTGACAAAACTGTGGAGGAAGAGTGAGGCCTTGTTTGTTTCGGATCCTCTGTTAGAACCCAGCAGCTCTGCTATCCTGGACAGACACCCATCAATCAAATTGTTCCTAATGCTTCAAATTGTTAATAATGCTTCTGTTCACTACATAGGGCTCACTGCAGGCTGTATCAATTTTTTTGTTTAACAGCTCTGGAAGTTTTCTACAATGAACCCTCCGCAGAGCAGTCAGATTTTTTTCCCATTGCCAAAATTAACATTTTGTGTTAAAAAGCATTTCACGTCAAATCCGATATTGCTACATTTATTCACACTCTGATGATGTCAGTATATAAATCATTATCAATTGCCTTCGACTTAATTGTGAAAATGATTAGATTATGTACCAGCCTACAGTACATACTCCAACCTTGGGTGTCTTTTATAGGTTTTTCTTTGTGTTTTTTATAAAAAGTCTATTTAGGGAATGCTGACACTTCTGGGCTGTAATAAGTGCTGCAAGGCGAAGTGTCTGATTAAATCAGCTGAGCATGATGTGTGACACCTTCTGTGAAACTTCTGCCTAAAATAGTATGTAAATGAAGCTCTGTGTAAAGTTTGTCATACAGGTCTGCATATCAAAGAAATGGCACACTCTTTCTGTAATCTACTCCCAGTCTTCCTTTATCAGACTAGAAAAATATGTATGTAGATTCCCTGCACCCCTTATAACAGGGTGAGGAGTCACTATGGCTCAGTGTAAACTTGCATACATCAAAAAAATATTACTTGATATGCATAAATAAATTCATCATGATGAGTGTATAATAAGAAAAATAAATACACTGTCTTCAAATATTGCTAATTGCCATAAAGAAAAATTAAAAATCCATAAGGCATCTCTATAGAAGGGACATATCACTCTCACATTAAACATATGAGATTAATTTTGGCTGAGAGAAACTAATTAAAACAGGTGAAGTAAAGAGCGAGCTAACACTTCAACCTCCATTGAAATGGAGACCTCCTGCAGTGTCCAGGTAATTACAGCAAAAAAATGCTTTGAGAAGAAAGGCAACAAGTCTGAGATCTGTTTACACGGAGGCTGAGAAGTACCTTTCCTGGGGATAAAGCTCCCTCTGATCAAAGAACTGCTGTGAGACTTTTTGTCTCCTGTGTCTAGAAATGAATATTGGGGTTTTGCATCGATCTGATATTCATGGGAAATATATTTTCTGTGTCTTAGCAAAGGGAAGAACATCACACATTCTTCACTCACATCACCATAAGGCCATTAGAACCCCTCCAAATTAATATTGGTCCAATAGACAGTGCTATACATGTCATGTTTCACCTTCATAGCAAGGTAAAATCACAATAGGAAATATAATAACGATATCTACCTCCTGGGAAATCCAGGGGCGAAGTTGGGGATCTCATAAAATTCTGAAATACCTAGCACACCCCACAATCAGCCCCCACATGAGCTCATCAAGGTGAGATATGTGGGCGTAGCATTGACCTAATAGAAATTAAAGTTTGGGTTGTTGTATTTGTTCATACTGTAAGACATATACCGTATATACTCCTGTATAAGCTGACCCGTGTATAAGCCAACCCCCCTAATTTTGCC
>VIAB01002037.1:10836-22472 GCA_009801035.1 Oophaga pumilio | reverse complement strand
TACCTTCCCCTATCCCATCCCTATTAGACCTCCTTTTTGACATCTGTACTTCTTTACACCAGAGAAGTTTTACTCATTAGAAAATATATTTGTCCTATTTTCTGATGTCTAAAACTTGGAAGGAGTTTTTAGTAAGGTGTTTCCTATAGTCCGAAAAATACAATATATCATTGTAACCTATGTAAATAGTTACAAACATTACATATTCATTGTTGGTGGGTGAAGATCATGATCCTACCGACTTTCTTTGACGTCAGGAAGCCCACCGTTGTACTTGGAAATGGATATGGTTTGCCATGAAACCGAGAGAAGTAAACCCATTACTGTAGACATACACGTGCACATGAATACTTTCTAAATGACCTGCATATAATTTATTTACTCGCTTAGCTGATTTTTTTTTTAATCTGCTCATTAAAATGCTATTTTACATCTTTATCACCAAGTATACCATTTCATCATTTTTCTACAGGGCTAAATGTCCATGCCATACAACTTCTTACATATTGCTCTCAATATTATCATTGTAGGTGGATTTGTTTCTAATAGCATATAACACCATCCACAGTTGGAGTAAACTCTGAAATGACTCACAAGTATGAAATGATAAATAAACACCGAGACATACAGTATGTTACTTAAAAGTAGCAGACTCAAGAAACAGTATTCATCTTTTGATTTTTACCCACCATTTTTTCGTTTTGCATCGTCTTCTGGTTCTTTTCTTAATAGAGGGATATTGCATTTTATATATTTTATGCTCTCATCCATCCTGTACATTTATTAAGCAGCACATTGTTTCACTATAGCCTTGAGGGATGGGCATGGAGTACTTTACCTGGGAACAGAATCACTGCTCCATATCAACAATTGGATCATCTGCTGAAAAATAAAGTTGAATTTTTGATTCTTGTGCTTGAATTCCACTCTAAACACCTTATTAAGTTTAGTAATCTATTGAGTGGGTTCTGTCCGGAGGCCTGTAAGGCGAGACATGCAGTTTGCATTACAAAGCTGCAGGGATACTATATTCCACTTTACAGGCTACATGAACAATGCTGTGTGAGGCGTAAAGGGGGTATTCATATCTTCAATGTCGTATCCCAATATATAGTAGGTGTAATAACAATAATAGTAGCAAATATCTCCAATCAGAAATGTAGTATAGTTCTCCAGATTCGCTATGTTGCTTTTGCTATGCAGAACATTGCAGTAGCTTTAGGTATCCATGGTTACGACCACTCATATAGTGACAGTTATTAGTGGTTGTAACCATGGATACCTATGGTGTCGCAATGCCGGCACACGAGGAAAGAAACATAGCGGATAAGAAAAACTATATTTCTTTTTTAATCAAGTATTTTTTATTAAACATATAACAGTTGTAACACATTCTGGTTAACTTAAAGTGATCTCCTTACCCAATATCTCTCCCCCTCCTCCTCCCCCTACCCCAAACCCAATCCCAATGTTCCCTATAATCCATCTGATTCGTCACAGCTTGGCATAGTTACATAGAGCCGTACAGTTGTTCCACTGAACAAGCAGAAGTTTCGTCCGGAACAATTAGGCGACACCCAACTTTTTCTGCAGTAGTTCTGCAGACGCCACTCCCGGATAATCCAACCATCCGCCCCACACATTCTCAAATTGTGTATGTTGACCTCTGTTAAAATATGTTTCTTTCCATGAGAACAATAAAGTTTATTCTATTCACAAATTTTTGTGTTTTTGGTGGACTTTCACCTAACCAGTACACCGCGATGTTTCCTAGCAGCATACTGCAACCTGGCAGTGGCCAATTTCCCCATTCATCAGTAGCGATATCATCCACACAGCCCAGGAGGCAAGTCAACGGATCGTGCGGAATATTTACCCCTATCACCTCCTGAATCAAACTAAGTACCTTCACCCAAAAGGGCTAAAGGTGAGAACACGACCTCATCATATGCTCTTCAGAGCATCTTGGGCATTTTGAGTCTCCTCTCAGTCCAGCGTTCATCATCCACATTGGAGTCCTGTACACTCTATAAACTAGGTACAACTGCGACACTCTTCTGGCCTCACTCATAGATACCTTAGGGATATATTGTAGTATGGACTCATTGAGACTCCGAGAAGGAACCCACGTCTGCCATCCACTTCTCTCTCAACATTAATGGATGTCATAGTAGAAAAGTGTCCAACGGGCCCCTATACATTAGAGTGATGAACTCCCTCGTGTCCCTCCGAGGTCCTATGAGATTCAACAGGCTATCTGACTGCAAAACCACACACAACACTTCATTCTGTTTATTTAAGGCGTGTCTTAACTGCAGATACTGTAAAAATAAATTATAGCTCAAAGGAAATTCATTCCTGAGCATTTCAAACATTTTAGGAACACCACCATCATACAACTGTGACACGAACCAAATGCCAATGCGCCTCCACTGGCCAAACCCCCTGAGCTGCATGAGCGCCGCCATTCTAGGGTCACACCAAATCGACGCGTAACGTGTGAATCCCATTACACCCCTCCACAGCTTAATTTTCTGCCAGACTTTCCCCATCATGGCTAAAGTTGGAAATCTCTTTGGATTTAGTCTGAATTAAGAAAAACTATATTTCTAATTGAAAGTATTTGCTAATATTATTATTATTCCACCTACTACATACTGGAATGGGATCTTGAAGATTACCCCGTTATTGGTAAAGTGCACTATAACAGAGATTATATGTAACATCTGTGAAGTTTACTGCTTAGGCCTCTAGGCAGCGCTGCGCCTTTGCTGCAGATGATACTTGACAGCATCTTTCCTATGTTATTCCTGCGACCTGTGGCTCTGGCCAGTCCTGAAGCTACGGAGTTAATCTGGTTAATTTGTTTTTTTTCTGCTGTAAACACTGAATAAGGCTGTACTATATAGACCTGAGAGCCAGTTCCCACTGCCAGTCAATAGTTCTGATAACCTGGTATAAACCTCTGTGTTGTGCTTCTGTGTTTTGTTCTGATTGCTACTGTTCTTTGATCTCGGATTGATATTTAATGTACCCGCTTGTTTTTTTATTCTGTTCCTGACATGACCTTCTGGACCTGACCCGGCTACCTGACTGTCCTTCTTGACAGCTTTTGCCAACAAACAGCATACTTTGTGAAGGCCTGGGTTCTGGGAAAGGGAGTATGTTGCACCAAGCCTGTTCGGGGTAGCCTTTTTGGAACTGCAAGGTGACTGCGAACATTGCATGCATGACATTATAATTTCCCTGCATTTACCGTCATTTTGGTCCCTCACAGTCGTAAAATAAACAATTATTTTTGTGGAGAAATACATGATGGAGTTCCCAATAATGCAATGCAATTATTTAAAAACTACATTTCACCAAATTTTTCATGTTGAACTGGACACTCAATGTAATGTATATTTCACTTAATAACTATAATGCTTCATACAGAATGGGCTCCATATATAATGGGCCCCATATGATGCTTCAGTATATGATGAACCCTATATGATGCTCCAGGATATGATGGTCCCCATATGATGACCCAGTATATAATGGGCCACAAATGATGCTTCAGTATGTGATGTGTCCAATATGATGCTCCATATATAATTGGCCCCATATGATGGTCCAGTATATTATGAGCCCCTCATCATGCTTCAAACAAAAAAATGAAATACTCCCCTCTCCTCCCTGGCCGCTGCTCTATTCCAGACTCCTCAGTGTCGCCGTCTTCCGGCTCTCTACACTGACTGCTTAGGCAGAAGGTGCACAAAGACGTGATGTCATTGCACCCTCTGACCTAAAACATCAGAGTCAGAAGACACCGCAGTGCAGGAACATGGAGAGATAAGTATTGCACGTACCAGTATCCTGAGCAAGCTGTGGGTAGCCAACTCGCGGGTGCTGGCAGCGGGCTCCCAGAGCGTGCCAGTGTCCCCGGTGGTGAGTGGGCTCCCCCACTTTCTCACGGTCCCGGCACTTGTCTGGGTGCTGACGCTGGCCCTGACTGTATGCTGCTCTTCTTTTGAACAAATAACAAGTAGGGCAGCCTTTATTTCTTGCACCACAGTCACAAATGAGCTGATGTAATGCATACAAACCTGCATATCAGTGACTAAGGAAAGCCACTGACCTCAAATGGAAAGTGATGAAAAGACAGTGCAGCCAACAGAAGTTTTACTAAAAGAAAAATTTGAATCGCCCTCATAAGAAGTGGACAACCATTTTAATATTCCTAAATAGTAAATGGTAGCTGAAGGATTATTCTCATCTTTAGAAATCACATACCCATAGAATAGCTGGTTACTTGCTAATCTATGGAGCCCCATCTGCATGGAGCGGTGGAGGTGGTGCACCATTGCTCTCTTTATTCTCTATGCTCCAATCTCTTGATGTTTGGGTTCCAGATGTCTTAACCGCACTGATCAGCAAGTTATCACTTAGGTGATAACCTCTAAGGGAGCATTCAGACATCTGTACATATCAGACTGCTATGCATGGACTAGCCATGGGTCTCTAGACCTGAGTGTGACAGCGACAGCTTCATATATTTCTATGAAGCTGTGACACTTTGGTCAGGAAAACCGCAGCCAGTCTGTGAATTGTAGTCCTATCTCAGACTGATTTGTATGGACTTCTGAATGCGGTCTAAAGATGGTAATAACCCCTACAACACCTGTAGGGTGACACCATGTTGCCTAAGAACCCTAGCCCCAGACAGAACTGAGGCCTGGACACCACTGCCTACCCTAGCCCCAACCATAACTGAGGCTCGGTCATGACTGCCTGCCCTAGCCCCAAACAGAACTGAGGACCCGACACCACTGCCTGTCCTAGCCCCAAACAGAACTGAGCCCCTGACACCACTGCCTGCCCTAGCCCCAAACAGAACTGAGGCTCGGACATGACTGCCTGCCCTAGCCCCAAACAGAACTGAGGCTCTGACATGACTGCCTGCCCTAGCCCCAAACAGAACTGAGTCCCGGATACCACTGCCTGTCCTAGTCCCAAACAGAATGGAGGCCCGGATACCACTACTGCCTGCCGTAGTCCCAACAGAACTGAGGCCCCGAATACCTCTGCCTGCCATAGTCCCAAACAGAATGGAGGCCCGGATACCACTGCCTGCCCTAGCCCCAAACTGAACTGAAGCCCGGATACCACTGCCTGCACAAGTCCCAAACAGAATGGAGGCCCGGATACCACTGCCTGCCCTGGTCCCAAACAGAACTGAGGCTCGGATTCCACTGCCTGCCCTAGTCCTAAACAGAACTGAGACCCGGATACCACTGCCTGCCCTAGCCATAAACATAACTGAGGCCCGGACACCACTGCCTGCCCTAGCCCCAAACAGAACTGAGGCCCGGACACCACTGCCTGCATTCTTCCTATAGGATTTATTATCAAACACTACTTGATTTTATACATCTGTCACAGCACAGTATAATAGATATCCAGTTTAAAAATATGTATCTATATTCTATATTATTCAGCCCTTGTTAGAAGAGCAAAGCTCATATCTGCGGGTTGGATCTGAAAAGGTTTTAGGATTGCAAAACTAATGTTTTTATTTTTTTTTTCAAGTGACAGCATGCGCCAGCTCAAGATTTGTTACTCCCCCCTCCTCAGCCAATCTATGCTACAAAGCAGCTGCTGGCCTCTTTAATTCCAGGAACATGAGAAAGGAAACTCAATTTTTTGATGGTCTTCTTCACATAATATGAGGCGATTAGAGCAGGGTTTCAATCAGTTAAAGGATTCCCCCGGGCAAGGTCTCGTCCCACCAGCACATATAGCATGGCCCGGCTGACACAGAGGTGACTCCAGAATTCAGCGGAGGGGACTGCGGTATGATGCTGCAGATGAGTACCAGCGGTTGCCATGGAGATCTCAGAATACAGCTGAATTTCAAAGAAAGGCCACTTGCAAAAGCACGGGAGCACAGCAGAAATGTAATGAAAACAAGCAGAATGCAGAGAAGCCCCCGCAAGAAAAGTCCCAGATGGAGATTGTGACCATTACATATTTTTTTTTATGCCTCAAATAAATAAACCAATAATGTATTCGAAAACATATCAGGGCAGAAAAGGTCATAAATGCATATTAATGGAGTCATCAAGGGGAAGGTGGCTGTGTTAAACAGCCTGGAGGCTGAATGGTGGTCTTTTCTTCGACAGGGCTCCCTTCACGCCTCTGGGGTTTAGTGAGCAACTTGGGATTTGTTGGAAACATATGCGCTGCTGCTGATGATTGAAAAATTACCACCACAATTAGTCATGGATGGCTGCAGGCAAGACCCCAAACGCTGCGGACAATGTGATTAAATCCATGTATGTGACAATTAACTCTCCTGCAGGTTTATTCAGAGAGGGTGGTGTTTTATGAAGGAAGGGAGGGGTAGGGCAGAGGGAAAGGACACATAATGCAGCAGGATGGATATGATACAGCTGGCTCAATCAATTTTCCGCTGACACTGAATTAATCACACTCAGATTAAACCCATTCTCAGTCCCTTCTCCGCAGCCTGCTCTTCAAATCTGAGAATTTTCGTTAGTGAGGACATGAAAGTATGACAGATTAATTTCCAAGTCAGTGTGGAGTTTTTAAGGAAACCACAAATCCGGTTTTTGGTGGTCGCAGGTTCAATTATTTAGTAACGAATCAGCAGACTTCACATATTTTGTTGCCAGGAATTCCCTCTGGTATCACAGCTGAGTAACTGCGAATATATATTTGTCTAGTTACCAGAAAAAGGCCCAGTGATGTGTATCAGAGGTGTGTCAGTGCGGCGCTGACGGCTTCCTCCAGCTGTCTTATCACTTCGGTATTGTGATTTCATTGCAAACCTTTCAGTGCATGATTAGTTTTTGCTAAATGATCTCAGCAGAAATAATTAAAACTCTCAACGAATGCATGAAGACATTCGGTTGTCATACTATCTGCAATAATATTGGCTATGTAGTGAAATGTAGTTACTTTGCATCCACCTCCTTGGATCTGGCCGCTATGGATGTCATTTAAAGACTTCTAAGAATGTGCACACATTAAGTATTTGGGGCAGAAATTTCTGCAACATTTCTGCATCTCTTGAAAAACTCTGTAAAATAGCCACTTTTTTATGTGGGTTTTTTTTACATGCATTTTTGGTGCAGATTTTCCGCCACTCATTAGAATGGGTGAAATCTGCAGCAAAAAATGCTGAAAGAATCGACATGCTGCAGCAAAAACGCTGGAAGAAGTGACATGCTGCAGATTTAAATCAAATTCAAGTATAAGCAATGTGTACATGAGACTTCAGGATTCTCATTCACTTTGATGGCATCAGGAAACCCTTCAGGTTTTGTGACATATCTGTGTAGAATAAAAACACAAGAAATCTGCAACATGTGCACAGGCCCTAAAAGTCTGGATGAGATATCAGTGCTGTGGCCTTGTAGCATTTTTGCTGTCATTTCAAGGAGACTGTACATTTTTGGGATGGCCTACTATTGTCCTAGAAATGCATTAGGGGCTATGCTACAAGAATTTAAAATCTAGCTTGAAATTTACAAAAAAATGCAAGACACATTTTATTAACATAAAAAAAGCAGTGCCTGCTCTGCTCGGATAGGTAATGGGTCCTATTCTGTTTCTTGTTTCTGATGACAACCATAGTTTGGTCTGCAGCATTGTAGGGAAACTCTTATGTGATTCATGCTGCCCAAACCATGCAGCTTGGATGAAAGCATGGTTGGACAATTGCAGCCAGGTGGTTCATGTTTCTCTGAAATGTTTGTTTCAGAAAAAATGTAGCTAAAGGGGGCAGCGCCAGACTAGTCTGGTCCCTGGCAAGCTTCTACCCGCTGTTCTCCAGGTCATTGATGGGACCATAGCGAGAAGCCGGTCAGTGACCTGCGACGTCACTAGGAGAGACCAGCCGGAAAGAGGGGGACTTTGGACTAGTCTTGTCTCTACTTATGGACGAATCTTCTAATTATATTTCCTCTGAAGAGATGGAGTGTTTCAAAGAAAACTACCTGGCTCCAGTCGTTCTGCCCTGATTCATGCTGCCTGTGGTTTGGGCAACATGGTAGGTGTGACTGGTGTCCTTTAAAAACACGACATAACAGAACCATTATATGCCAATACCAGGGCATATGTCCGAGTTTACAGTTATAGCTATACCTCCCATGGAAGGCTGGAGCATTGTGTCTATGGTGCTTAGTGATGCTTTCTTCCATGCTTCTGCTATGGTGGGCTTATTGAAGCAACTACATTAGATACATTGATAGAGTAAAGCTTTCTATTTATGGAATATTATTTTCTAGGGATAGACATTGTTGCATATTGATATGATAAACTATATGTAGTTTATGATAAGGACTCTTAACTAAGTTTTTAAGTAACTTGCAGTATATCATGTTCTTTATAGTCTGAATAATCCGGCTTTGAGTCAGTAAGTATTGGTCTACCGGCTATTATTGAATTCTTGTCTACCTTTATTAACATTGTGTGCAGGTAAGCAGCAGTCTTTAATCACTCTATGTAGTGGCTTTGTAGTAGTTTGCACTTTTTATGTAGTGGACAAAAGATGTGTCCTCTGATCTAACAGCTAAATAATTACCATAAATCAAATTGTCTATCCCGTTCCCTAAATGTGCTTATATCTAATCATGTTAGATTTATATCGCATTTACATGTATACTATCAACACCATCTTGGCTAAAACGCGGATCACAGATGTGGCTCGGCCCCCATGGGAGGTTAGGATGACATTAATTGCTGATGCAGTGACAGGGATAGCACAGAGAGATTCACAATTATTTCCATCCATTTGACATTCCAAAGTTGACATTCGGGGCGATTTGTTGTTCTCGTCTTTGTTTGGTGATCGGAGGGTTATTGAAGCTGATGTAAATTTTTCACATACTTCTCTCAAATGTGAGGATGCCATAATGCACTACAAGGTTATAAGGCACAGATCCGAAATTACAACCCTGCGACGCTGTATGTCTGAAAAACACTTGTCCTGAGATGTTTACATGATAATTCTGTTGTCACATATGATATGATAAAATACTGCATCATCTCACGCTTTAGCATGACTTTTTATAGTTAGATCAGGACCTTATGGATGAATGTTGCGGCTGGACGTGAGTTGTGTGTGAATCCACTGTGCTTTTACAAAATCATGGTTTAAAAAATTAGCTTTACTGCTATCCAATTTTTTTATATTCTTTCTATTTGTCTTTGAATGTTCTTCAAGCACCCGAGTTAAAGGGGTTGTCTAGTAATAGAAGAGATCCAGATCAATCTTTTAGAGGCAGCTGATCAAAAATGTATAGCATCAACAACATATATACAGTGCTCAGCTTATATGAGTACATGTCCTTTGAAAAGTAAAATTTTAATCAATATCTCAATAAATACAAGAATATTTTCCAACATTTTGACAAGACTGAGTTTCATATAACATTTTTAACTCATAACATTAAAGTAAAGTTAATAACATAACTTTCATTACAAAATTTTCAGTTTTACTTAAATTAGTTGATTCAAAAATTAATACATATATAAAATGAGATTGTCAGCTCGCCTCCTCCTCTGGTTAATATGTCCTCTAGGCTGCATGGATCCACTGGGTGAAGGTTGATATGCATCAAATAGTTAACATCCAGCGCGAATTTGGACGAATGATCCCAGGAAATCCAAGGTTTCTTAAAACATCTATTTATTTCTTCATATTAAAAACAGGTAACAAGAAAGGTCAGGCAGTTTGGATACACTCATGATTTAAAAAAAGGCATAGAAACCAACATGTAAAGTACTTCTTTATAAGACTTCCAAACAGACATACAGATGAAACTCCATGATTAAGACCTGCCTGGGTCAAAACATGTTGGTTTCTATGCCTTTTTTTAAATCATGAGTGTATCCAAACTGCCTGACCTTTCTTGTTACCTGTTTTTAATATGAAGAAATAAATAGATGTTTTAAGAAACCTTGGATTTCCTGGGATCATTCGTCCAAAGAGGCGCTGGATGTTAACTATTTGATAAAAATGAATACACTCCACATCAAAAACTACTAAATCTAATGTTTTGTATGCCCTCCATGATTTTATAGGACAACACCAAGTCTTCTAGGTATGAAATCAACAAGTTGGCGACATATTGCAACATATTATCTTTTTCCATTCTTCAAGAACGACATCTTTTAGAGCCTGGATGCTGGATGGAGAGTGATGTTTTTCATGTCTTATGACATTTCTCTTCCATGTGGTGCCATTGCTGACAACATGAAATGTGAAGAGGTTTATTTTTGTTAAATAGCACAATGTTATAGTCTGCTGGACAAATGTTTAATGTATAACTAAACTTACCTGTGGTTGAATGTTAATTGGAATTTTGTAGTCTGAACTTTATCTCTGCTTCTTAAGCTTTAATTAGAGTGAACTCATTTTCACCTCATGATCTTGAATTAATTTGTTAGGAAAATTACTTTTTTTTGTGTACAAAATAACATATCTTTGTTATCAATGGCCACATTTGTTGGAGTATTTTGTAGTATGGTATTCCATCTGTTAGAGTTTACTTATTTATGCTTTGTATTGCATATACAGTATGTGTTATATAGTAAAATAGAATAAAGAATTAATCCAGAGCTAGTCCACATTACATTAAAGTGTTATTTCTAAAATAGCTAGTTATGCATCCTATGGATCGGAGTCACTTTGCTGATTGCTATGGGTCTCATCGCTGGGACCCCCAGTGATCCCCAGTACTGGGAGATGGAACCCAGAGAATGGAATCTGCAAAATCCTTTACTGAATGGAACAGAGGTGCACATGTTCGACCTTCTTTCCATTCATTGTCTAATGGACTACTGGAGAGATCAGAGTACAGCACTCGGCTATTTCAGACAGTCCCATTGACAGTGAGTTGTGCTGAAGTTGAGCATGTATACCTCTGCTCCAATTCAAGAAGAAGCTTCATAGCACTGTTCCAGGAAATTCCAAGCAATCAACATTTTTATCCTACAGTTAGCGGATTACTTGTTATTGTGGGAATTAACCTTTTAATACTAATTGATCAGTGTCCAATATGCCCATATATACAAGTTTTTTACAGCATAAAGCATGTATTGACTTTAATTCAGCTGCAATTTGTTTGCAAGCCAGCCACCTCAGGCCTCATCGCACTGACAGCATGCTGCTTCTTCTGAGATTACCCCTTTGAGTCAATTTGTTTAACCAACTATAAAGAAGTGGACATGGCGAATATTTATTTGAGATATATGGATTTTGCTGCACATTAATTATGGATTTCACCCACTGTATTGAAGAGTTCTCAATAGGTCCTTGAGGAGATAGAGCTGGTGTAGGGAGTCTTATAGGCAATGCTCCCTGGGAAAAGTATGCAAGTTATCATACATTCAAAAGGTAAAAACTGTCTCTCTGAGGCCATCTATAGGTAGCTAACTGGTAGCTCAATGACTGACCTGATAAATAGGCTTGAAACATACGTAGTATTTTAAACAAAACGTAGACACCCATCCTAGTAATTGAGTCTTCATGCTTAGGCTATGTGCACACGTTCAGGATTTTTCGCGCTTTTTTAGCATTTTTGCGGCTGTTTTCCGCTGCAAAAACGCTTAAAAAATGCATGCAT
>VIAB01002036.1:143489-159615 GCA_009801035.1 Oophaga pumilio | reverse complement strand
GGCCCATAAAAACCTGGAGCCGGCCCTGCACTTAGCCCCCCACCCCATTTCCCCCAACATCTTGGGTTATTGTAATTTCAACAAACTAAATCTGTTTTTCCATCCCTGTCCCCAAATAAAGGTTCTAAAAGCCTTAGAGATAAGTTTGACATCTGATTTCTTAAATAGTATTGGTAAAGTCTGAGTAGCACACAGTGATTTGGGAAAAACATCCATTTGTATTAAATCGTTTCGTTCTGAAAACAATAATGTAAAATGTTTTCAAGTCTTAAGCAATGGTATTATATTGGTAATAAGTGTGCAAAAATTCAATTTATGAATGGATTACGGTATTGCCAGAATATTAACTTAGTTATGAGTTATGTGGCCAGTTAAAAAAAGTGACAAATCCCAACCCTTTTTTTGCTGTTTTAAAAGTAGGTAACCCCTCTGATTTATTAAAATTTACTTTAAATCCTAAACTTTTACCAAAACATTCAATTAAAGCCTTACTTTCAGGAATTTCTTGTCTTGGGTCGGACTTCAATATAAGGATATCTTCTGCAGATCTGTCTGTCTCCGTCTGTTATTGAAATGGACCCGGTCAAGGTTCAGGCCATCTGTGATTGGGTCCAACCTACTTCATTAAAGGCTCTTCAGAGATTTTTGGGTTTTGCCAATTTTTATCGTAAATTTATTGGTAATATCTCCTGTATTGTTAAACCATTGACTGATTTGACCAAAAAGGGTTCTGATGTGGTGAATTGGCCTCCTGAGGCAGTCTCTGCGTTTCAGGAACTTAAGCAGAGATTCACTTCTGCTCCTGTTCTACGGCAGCCTGATGTTTCTCTACCGTTTCAGGTGGAGGTTGATGCCTCTGAAATTGGGCAGGTGCCGTTTTGTCCAAAAGAAATCCAGAGACCTCTAAGAGTAACCCTTGTGCCTTTTTCTCTCGAAAATTTTCTCCAACTGAACGTAATTATGACGTGGGTAATCGGGAGTTATTGGCCATGAAGTGGGCTTTTGAAGAGTGGAGACATTGGCTGGAAGGAGCCAAACATCAGGTGGTGGTCCTCACGGACCATAAGAATCTGGTTTATCTCGAATGGCATTGATATTGAGCTCCAGGTACTCCTGCACCATCCTCTCCAGTCATTCACAATGAGTCAGACTCGTACTCTGTGCTGCTGGTGCATGGGCTGGTCTAAAAAATGTGTTAAACGACTCACAGAAATTGCGTATGCCACTTACACTGCTGCTGCTAAAGTTTCTGCGATAACATCTTTACGCTCCTGGGGATGGACATCTACAACTTGACTGCACACTATGTGCCTTACTGCTGTCTTGGGGAATACCACACTTAAGATTGTCTACAAGCATATTTCTATACTCCTGCATGCGCGCATTCCTTTCCAGGGGGAAGCATCTGGCTAAATTTACTCTTGTTCCATGGATCTAACAGAGTGGCAACCCAGTAGTCAGCACTATTTCTAACCCTAAGAATATGGGCATCCTGCTGAAGATGGAAGTGCAACAAGAAGGCGCTCTTGTCAGGCGCTTCCATGAGTTTCAAGTCCATAATGTGTTGATAGGGGGGAAACATGCAAGGTTGCTTCCTCCATCCCCTCCCACCAACCACGGACAACAGAGAGCATATCATTATCTTCTTCATCTCCTGACTGTTGCGCCTCTATCACCTCGCCCTCCTCAAGTTGGTCCTTGGCTCCTGCATCTTCACTAACAGTTTGTCTGGTACCATAAGCCCCTCTTGATCACGGTAAGCCACCCTCCCATGGTGCGGAAATTTGAGATATTGTTATCCCTTCTGCATCCTCCTCTGCTTCCAACTCTTCCTCTGGGACCATAACCTCCTCACACAGACTATTCAAAGTGTACTCCAGCATGAAGATGGCCGGAATAGTGATGCTGATGACGGCATCATCATAGCTAACCATCTTAGTAGTCATTTCAAAACTGTGCAGAACGGTGCAGAGGTTCTTCACCTGTGCCCACTCTGCAAGCATGATTTGTACCACATCCGGACTGTGTTGGCCCTTGCTATTCAAAAGGACATACTGTATCGGGGCTCGTCGCTGCTGCCACTGCAGCTGCAACATGTGCAGAGTGGAATTTCACTGCGTCGGAACACCTCTAATCAAGCGATTAACTGGTAGGCCCAAAGACCTCTGTAGCAATCCAAGTTGATGACCTGCGGGATGCGATCATCGGAAGTGAGCACACAGCGACCGTGCTTTCTGTAGCAGCGCATCCAGGCCGGGATAGTGGCATAGAAATTGCTGTACCACCAGGTTGAGGACGTGAGCCATGCAAGGCACGTGTGTGAGGTTGCCACGGCATACATCTGCCACCAGATTTGCACCGTTATCTCACACTGCCTTCACTGGCTCCAGGTTTAGTGGAGACAGCCATTGCTCTAACTCGGGCTGGATACTTGTCCACAACTCTTGAGCTGTGTGACTTAAATCTCCAAGGAATATTAATTTTAACACTGCTGATTGTGGTGAGCCATGGATGCGCAGTACGGAGGTGGGGGAGATTCTATCTGCACTCTTGGAATGCGTGTCTGATTAAGGGAGAGGTTGAGGGCACAGGTGTAGGCCTTAGAGGGGGAGGAGGCAGAAGCAGTGAACTGTTAGATACAGATGTTTGTCCTGCAAGCCTTGGGGATTCAAAGACTTGTGGAGCAGCCTGTTTGCTCGTTCAGGTGTCAGTGGTGAAATGCACCCTGGCAGACAGATTTTTTCAGGGAACGGGTGATGTTGTCCATGACATGCTGGTGTACTGCAGGCACAGCTTTCTTAGAGAAGTAATGGTGACTAGGCAACTGGTACTGGGGGACTGCGATGGCCATCTTCTTTCGGAAACTGTCTGTATCCACCAGGCAGAAAGGCAGCATTTCTGTGGCCAATCGATTGGAGATGGTGGAGTTCAAGCTTTTAGCTTTCCCATGTGAGGGAACATTCTTTTATGTGACCAGAACTGCGGGACCAAGAGCTGGCTGCTGTTCTGAGAGAGGGCAGAGCACGGAGAACAGGATAAACTGCTGGACTGTGAGAGAGATGCAGGGGGAGATGTTATGGGTGATTGAGAAAGATGTGTTGTACTAGGTGACACAAAAGCAGCAGTCATGTCTACTTCCATAACAGGTGACCGTCTCTCACTCATCCCGATTGTGGTGGGTAAACAATTGTAGTTTCTGCGGCCAGAGACCTGTGTGAGAAAACTTGGAATGGTGACAGAGGAAGAAGAAGCAGCAGGTGGGGTTTATGGGATGGCTGGTGGTTGGCGAGGCCCGCTAATCCGCATTTAAGCGCAGTGAGATTCTCACACTAAGTCATGTTGATCACGCATGTGCTGGTTCATGCATGTCATTGTCAAATTATTGCACTTTTTGCCTCTTCTTTTTTTGCAAATTTGACAGATAACGTGTGTCTCAAAAACCACCCAGGCTAGGAAACCCTTGCCATCCCTGCAAACTGCACACTTGCAACCAGTGCTGGCCACAGCCAGAGTTGGGGCTGAGGATGCAGTACAGTACTTGTTGTGGCTGCATTACTTCGTGTCTGTGTGGGAAGCTGCAAGGTAACCTCATCTTCCTCCTCCTCTGCTGAGCTACTCAGCTGCGTACCTCTGGGTTCACACCAAGTGAGATCTACAACCTCAATGTCATCATCTCTGTTCTCACACTTCTCACCCTGAGAGTCACTTTCCTCCTGTTTCTGCCCTGATACCTTCGTAAGTCCGCGTGCTCCTCTGGTATCAGAGTCTCATCAGGATCACCTCCACCCTTGATGGTTAACGTCTGGTAACGAGGGTCTAGATTCTGCTTGGACCCTACTTCGTCCAGCCCTGGAATCAACATGAAAAAAATTTCAACATCGGTGCAGATGCTTTCCTTCTCTGGATTCTGTGATTCGTTGGAGCAGACCTCTGATGCCCATAGAATACAAGGTGTGAATAGCTCTTCAGAATGGCACATCTTAGGTTCCCCACATTCAGTTGGACGTCTGGAAATTTTTGATGCGGAGGAAACTAGGGAGATTGGGGTGCTACCTCTGAGGATTGTGCTGCTTGTGATGTTAAGGTGGAGGAAAAGGAGGAGAGGCCACTTGATGCCGCACTTGCCATCCACTAGAGCACATGCTCTTTCTGAGCCTCATCTACAAGGCATACCGCTGTGTGGCTGCCAAAGAAAGGGAGTGGAGTAGGCTGGCAAGTAGCAGATGTTGTCAGTGGTCTTAGGATAGGACAAGACAGTGTTTATTTAGTTGAGCTTTCACTCACATTAACACCTAACTCACGTACATGTTGAACACAAGCCCATTCCCAACTCCAACACGACCTCACTTTTTCCCATTCAGGTTGTAAGTAGCCTTCCCCTCTTGTACCCTGCTGTTTCCCAAATTAGGCCTACAGCTTTCATTCACCTGACACTAAATGAACAATCACTATTTTTTTCTTAGGTCGTATGCCTGAACAACACTGTTATACGATACGATTCGATACACTTTATTGATCATGGGGGGAAATTACAGTATTACAGCAGCAATACAAACAGCAGTACATAAAATCAACCTGCCTAATGATTGTTAAGTGGAAATCTGGTCTTCTGATTTGCCACTGAAACACAGTTTTAGAACAAACGATTTGCAGTAGTAAATGGTGTTTTCGGAGACTGCCACACAGTTTTTGCACAATGTACTTCGATGCTAGAATTTCAATTTCACACAAGACAGGATCCTATGTGCTTCACTGACATGTTCAAATTCAGCACTAGCAATAGCGCAGGAGCGACCTCTCTGCATTGTGACACTGAGCAAATGGCGCCTGAAAAACAAGATGTCCGCTATCATAGCCGAACTTGAGATTGGCGAACGTTTTCCAAACATGTTCGCTCATCTCTACTCTAAGAAACAATTAACAGATGTTGGAGCAGAAATACCGTAAGTTCAAGAATGAAAGTAATAAGGGTCTAGGAGAGAACTGGAGATGATCCAAGGCTCCTTCTGGAATCCAGGCTGCTTAAAAGCCCAATGTGGCCTGTGGGCCAAAAAAGATTGTGCACCCCTGATATTGAGTATAATGTTCTGCAGTCTATATAGTCTATAGTATTCTCATACATTTATAAATATAATGGATATGGTGATATGCCAGTCTGTACAACCCGTAAACGTGCCTCAGCTCCACACACCATGTACACACAAGGCTCGGCTCCATACACCAACGCCTTTGCACCATACACCTCGTACACACACGGCTCTGATCCGTACACCTCATACACGCACGGGTCTGCTCCGTACACCTCGTACACACGGCTCCGCTCCGTACACCTCGTACACACACGGCTCTGCTCTGTACACCTCGTAACACACGGCTCCGCACCGTACACCTCATACACACATGGGTCTGCTCCGTACACCTCGTACACATGCGGCTCTGCTCCGTACACCTCGTACACAGACGGCTCTGATCCGTACACCTCATACACGCACGGGTCTGCTCCGTACACCTCGTACACACACAGCTCTGCTCCGTACACCTCGTACACACACGGCTCCGCTCCGTACACCTCGTACACACACGCCTCAGCTCCGTACACCTCATACACACGCGGCTCTGCTACATCCACCCTGTAAACCCCTCCTGACCCCACACATAAACTTCCCCTCATCCAGCACCATGACAACCAGCACAGCAGAGTCCTGCATACACTGAGGCCGCTGATCATGTGACCCCTGACTCCTCCCCTCCTGTGACCTCATCACAGGTCCTGTGTTCACAGAGCAGCCATATATGTGGAGTGCGGCTCTGCAGGTGGAGGTAGGTGCTGGAGAGTCCCGTTACTTTGGGGAGGTCATCATCATTATAATGAACCCCTTCAAGTCTGGGCTATTTTACTAACAAACAGGAAATCCCTACATGTGTTGTGTCTGTCGAACAGCCGCGGGACATGCGGACTCGGGGACACAAACATATTTTTCGAGCACGCCTTAGACACTCTGTTAGCACTCGAGCATGCGATAACACCTTATCTGAGCACGTTCGGTCATCACTAAACAGGATTCGGACACATGAGCCGGTGTGGCCATATACTAATGTTCCGGCAGAGTGAACGTGCTCTCTGACATGCATTATTTTCGGAAGTGTGCGTCTACTGGAGGTGAACACTCGGCTGTAGTAGACTGTATCTGGTGTCAGCCTCCAGTAGGTGCACACTCTCGAAAATAATGCATGTCAGAGAGCACATTCGCTCTGCCAGAGCCGTTATATTCTATGGCCTCATGTGTCTGAATCGTGTTTTGCAGGGGGGTTCGGACGCATGCCGTGACTGGGACATCTAGCAGATACGGGTTAATTAAATTTATATTTTGATAAATCAGTAACAAATTGTTTTTTTTTTTAAACTTTGTTTTTATTGAATATAAAAAATTTTCATACATGCATATATCAGATGTTTGAGGCATATATATATATATATATCAAAACATCATCATTAGAGATAGCATTGGTACACAGAGCAGTAGATCAAGATAAACACGAAAAACTGGGGGAGGGTTAAAAGGGAGGGGGAGGGGAGCATGTCAGAAGCAAATATAGTGTTTATGCATCCAACTAAGTTCAGGCCTCACCGACACCAAAGTACACCCCAAACACCCAGAAGTGTCTTTCCGCAGCTGTTCACCCAGAGACATCATTGGACTGGTGGCTCCCCAAGTAGTAGTTGCCCCTGGTACCAGACCGTTGGCTGAAAACAGGTCTTAATATTGCTCTGGATGCGTTGTGGGAGCAAAGAGATGAAGCTTTCCTATGTTTTGAAAAAGGCCTGCACCCTCCCCTCTTTATGTAAAGAGGCTTCAACCCAATCCATCTGAAGCAAGAACAAGAGCTTCTCTAGAAAGATTTTGAAAGGAAGGGCATGGTCGTGGATCCATGTCTGTAAAATGGCCTTAGCACCGGCTGCCGCCACCAAATACAGTAGTTTAAGGGCCCCTGGAGAACAGGTGTAGTTTTTGGTTTTAAGTATCCAAATATGGCCCATAAGGGTTCGTCAGGAGCAAAGTTTGTCAGATGTGTAACGGCGTATTGCCGTATTCTTTCCCAAAATAGTCTAATGACCGGACATGCCCACAAGCAATGAATCAAATTGGCCTCTGGGGAATGGCATTTAAAACATTTGGAGGCTTAAAAGACCCCCTTGACAAAAAGGCGGATGCCTTTGTAAAATCAGCCTGGGAAGCATCGGCCTGGTCATTTAAGCCTGGGGTAGCCGCCACTTGCACCGCTCGGGCCATGGTCAAGTGGTTGGAAGAGCTGAGTGAACAAATAAAAAATAAGTGCCCAAGGGAGAGGCTATTGGAGGCAATACCGTCACTACAAAAAGCGACAGGGTTCTTGGCAGATGAGGCGGTGGATTCCGTGCGAGGTGCCGCCCGTGCATGTGCTCTCTCTAATTCAGGTCGCAGAGCACTGTGGTTGAAGAATTGGGCGGCAGATTTCCAAGCGAAGGTAAAACTCTGCGCAATTCCCTGTGAGGGACAATACCTGTTTGGAAAAACACTAGATGAGATATTGGAGAAAGCGTCAGATAGGAAGAAACGATTTCCGCCACCGCCTATCTCAGGACGCCGTTGGAGTGATGCTCGCTCGTCCTTTTCTGGAGCAGGGAATAGAGGGGGCAGAAGTTTCCTCAGCCTCCCGCCGCAGCGACTGAAGATAACTCAAGTCGCCAAAAAGAACCAAGCCACGATGGAGAAAGAAGTCACTCTCCTCATGCTGAAAAAAGTGTTAGTGGAAGTACCAAGTCACCAAGTAGGAGAGGGGTTCTACAGTACTCCAAAACCAGACGTCTCACTAAGAGCGATTATTCAACTTGAAAGCACAGAACCAGTACATTCGAGAAGAAAGGTTCAAAATGGAGACGTTAAGATTGACAGTGAAGCTGCTCGAACCAGGCTGCTACATGGCAGTGATCGATCTAACAGATGCCTACTACCATGTACCAATCTGGAAGAAACTCCAAAAATATATAAGACTGGTGGTAGAGGTTGCGCAAGTCCCCACTCATCTGCAGTATCAATGTCTTCCCTTCGGGGTGTCAGTGGCACCTCGCATATTCACAAAACTAATTTCGGAAGTGGCATCTTTTGTGAGAAAAGAAGACATATTACTAGTACCCTACTTGGACGACTCCCTCGTGATAGCAGACACCGAGGGAGATTTCAGGAAAGCAGTAGCAAGAGTACTGGAAATCTTAATCAGCTTAGGCTGGATAATAAACGAGAAAAAATCAAAACTAATCCCAGCCCAAAAACAAGAATTTCTGGGAATACTGTTAGACTCCGGCAAACAGGAATGTGTCCTCCCAGACAGGAAAATATGCTCCATTCAGCCCAAGATACATTTGCGACCGAGCCAGGCCATAACAACCCGACAAGCAATGTCGCTGTTGGGTACGTTGACGGCAACAATTCCGGCGGTCCAGTGGGCACAAAGCCACACAAGAGAACTGCAGTGGCAAATCTTGGCCGAGCAGGCAAAAGACCCGGCCAGCTTGAATCAACGGTTCACCCTAACGACACAGGTCCACAGCTCATTGGAATGGTGGCTAGAACCTGAAAACTTAAAAAGAGCAGTACCCTGGTCAATTCACAACCAAGTGGTATTAACCACAGATGCGAGTCCGTCAGAATGGGGTTGTGCAGGGCCAATGGGAACCCTCAATGAGGGAAACATCCTCCAATTTGAAAGAGCTAACAGCGGTGAAGCGGGCACTTCATCAGGTGGAAGAAGAGGTACAAGGAAGACATGTCACGATACTGTCAGACAACAACATGACGGTAGCCTACATAAATCGACAGGGGGGTACATGGGCGGAAAACAACCTGTTATCCCTATCGAGCACACACTTAAAAGGGACAGACAATATAGTGGCAGATTTCTTAAATTGACGTGCTGCTCCAAGGAGAGTGGTCCCTAAATCAGGACATATTTGGAGAGATTTGTGTCAGCTGGGGCAGGCCAGAAGTGGACCTGTTTGCCACAAAAGAGAACATGAAAGTAAACAGGTTCTACTCCCTGAACCCAAGAGAACACCCAGAAGGAGTAGATGCGCTGCTACACCGCTGGAGGTTCAAACTGGCGTATGCCTTCCCCCCCGTTTCCCCTAATACCAGTAGTCTTGAAAAAAATACGGGAGGACAAAGCCCGTGTAATTCTTATCGCGCCCTTCTGGCCGAAGAGAGCGTGGTTCACATGGCTCACACGTATGTCTGCCTCGGACCCATGGATCCTACCCGATGTCCCTAATCTACTACACCAGGGACCAGTGGAACATCCTCAGGTGCACAGACTACATCTCACTGCCTGGAACTTGAGAGGGGACTCCTATTAGCGAAAGGATTCTCAGGGCCCTTGGTGACCACCTTGCTCACTAGTAGGAAAAAAGTCACCTCGGCCAAATATCACCAGATCTGGCAAAAGTTCCTAGACTTCTCAGGACGACGGTTATCTAAAACAGTCCAGAAGGTCCCGATGAGGGAAATCCTAGAATTCCTGCAGAAAGGCCTGGAAAGGGGATTGTCTACAAACACTCTAAAGGTGCAAGTCTCAGCACTAGGTGCATTATTTGACAAAAAACTGGCTGACCACCCTTGGGTCGTAAGGTTCATTGAAGCCTCTTTTACAGTCAGACCCTCGAAATTAGTACCTAAGGTGGCTCCCTGGGATCTCAATTAAGTATTGAATTCTTTGACTACGGCTCCTTTTGAGCCTGTCTCATCCATTTCGGTAAAGGCTCTAACACTAAAAACAGTGCTCTTGGTTGCCCTGACATCAGCTCCGCGAGTCAGCGAGCTGCAAGCTATCTCTGTAAAACCCCCATATACTACCTTTATGGATGACAGAAGGTTAATACAAAATTTCACAGGGACCAAGAAATAATTTAACCCTCGTTTTGTGCCAACCCAAAATCCCAGGGAGAGCAAACCTTTCATTGTTTAGATGTAAGACGTTGCCTACTTCAATATATAGAAGTCTCAAAATCTTGGCAACAGTCATCGGCCCTTTTTGTCTCCTTCCAGGGAACAAACAAGGGGAAAAAGCTTCCAAAGCTACAATTGCACGGTGGCTACGCATGGCTATCTCACTTTCCTATTCTTCGTCAGGTCAGACTCCCTCACTGGGTGTAACGGCTCACTCCACAAGGGCTGTTGCGATATCCTGGGCTGAACGGGCAAATGCATCAATAGAACAGATTTGCAAAGCAGCAGTATGGTCGTCACCCTTCACCTTTTTTCGTCATTATAGGCTAGATTTAGGTATCTTGAATTTAGCCTTTGGTAGGCAGGTATTATCTGCTGTTGTCCCATCCTAGGAGTCTCTTCTATTTCTTCCTCTCATGTCAGTGCTGTCATGGGGAAGGGAAAAAATGATAATTACTTACCGGTAATTTGATTTACCAGAGCCATGACAGCACTGTATTAATTCCCGCCCTATCTTGGTGATGGTTGTGTGATTCACAAAAAAAAAAAAAAAAAAAGTGTGTGTAAATTTATATATAAAGTAGGTAGATGTCGTAACTGTGGTACGATAAAGTAGCATATGTGTATATATAACGACTAATTTGGCGGTTACCTTGCATACTCTGAAACAAACTGAGGGAGAGGTACCGCCCCCCTTCTTTTATCTCTGCTGCAGGTTTCCTGTTCCTGGGGGCGGATACCATACTCTCATGTCGGTGCTGTCATGGCTCTGGAAAATCAAATTACCAGTAAGTAATTATCATTTCCCCCTCCCCCCATTCACCATCTTCACTCCTCTCCCTGTGACAGCAGTGGAGTTATATGATGTTTGAGGGGGATTTGTAAGCCTTCCTGACCCAGCAGAACGAGTGCAGAGGGTAAGCTGTGACTCCATGCGCCCCACAATCCCCAAGCAAGGAGCAGACCTCACCGCTGAAGCACAGAATGCCCCAGCACACCGCAGAGCTCTGGCTCTAATATGGCGCTAGCTGGGGGAGAGGGGCACACAGGCGCCGTGGCAGCAGTCCTAGCCCGGGTAAGTTAAGTCTTCACCCTGGGGAGTGGAGGGGAAGAGAAGTGGATAGGTGCCGCCGTACTCACCTGCGGTAGATAGATCCAGTGACTCCCTGAGCAGAGCACACGTCACCGCTCTCCCAAGGAGGTAAACAGGAATCCAAAGCGCTCTGGGGAAGCCCGAGCCGTTGGGACCGCAGCATTCAGGATTCGGGGGAGAAACGAGGGGGCACTCCATCAGGTAGGAACGGGGACTAGGGTCTCCGCAGGGGAGCAGCAATCAGACCCGCTGTACCTGTCGCCTCTGCGTCTGTCCCGCTGGTCTCGCGGGGATGGTGACCGACCTTCTGCAGATCCCGGGTCTTGTCCAGAGGGCACCAAGAGCCACCAGCACAACTCCAGGGGGGTAATGAATTTAAGGAAAGGGTTTTTTTTTCTTCAGTTTTCCTCCAGATTAAGCAGGAGCTCAAAGAAAACGCGTCCTCTCCTTAAGACAGCCCGACCACGCCCCCAACAAATTGAGTTATATTTTTGTAACTAATATTTTTTTCTATATTTATAATGGTGAAAAAGATGGAGGATATAAATTTTTATATTTTAATAAAAATTTTTTAAATTTTTTTTCTTTTGTTTATTTTTAGTCCCCTAAGGTGCCTAGAACCTGCAATTGTCTGATTGCTTTCACACGTGGTCAAAATTGTTGGTACCCCTCGTTCAATGACAGAAAAACCCACAATGGTCACAGAAATAACTTGAATCTGACAAAAGTAATAATAAATAAAAAATCTATGAAAATGAACAAATGAGTCAGACATTGTTTTTCAACCATGTTGCCACAGAATTAAAATATCTCATGAAATAGGCCTGGACAGAAATGTTGGTACCCCTGAAAATAATGTGACAAAAGGGACCTGTTAAATCAAGGTGTGTCCACTAATTAACATCACAGGTGTCTACAATCTTGGAATTAGTGAGTGGGGCTGTATACTACAGATACTCACTGTGCTGTTTGGTGACATGGTATGTATCACACTCAACATGGACCAGAGGAAGCGAAGGAAAGAGTTGTCTCAGGAGATTAGAAAGAAAATTATAGACCAACATGTTAAAGGTAAAAGTTATAAGACCATCTCCAAGCAGCTTGATGTTCCTGTGACTACAGATACACATATTATTCAGAAATTTATGCTCCATGGGACTGTAGCCAACCTCCCTGGACATGGCCGCAGGAGGAGAATTGATGACAAATCAAAGAGACGGATAATATGAATAGTAACAAAAGAGCCCAGAAAAACTTACCTCCACAGAATTTCTACTGGGTTCAGGTCTAGAGACTGGCTAGAACACTCCAGGACCTTGAAATGCTTCTTACAGAGCCACTCCTTTGTTGCCCTGGCTGTGTGTTTCAGGTCATTTCATGCGAGAAGACCCTGCCACGACCCATTCAATACTGTTACTTAGACTATGAGCTTGTTGGCCAAAATCTCGCGATTCATGACCCCATAAATCCTCCCTTCAATACGGTGCAGTCGTCCTGTCTCCTTTGCAGAAAAGCACCCCCAAAGTCTGATGTTTCGCCCACCATGCTTCACTGTTGAGACTGTGTTCTTGGGGTTGTACTCATCCTTCTTCTTCCTCCAAACACAGCGAGTGGAGTTGATACTGAAAAGTTCTACTGAATCATCCAGATGGCCATTGCTGAACTTCAAAAGGGTCTGGTCATGTGCTGGTGTGAGCAGGGGGACCTTGCGTGCCCTTTAGGATTTTAATCCATGACTGCGTAGTGTGTTGCTAACAGTAATGTTGAGACTGTGGTCCCAGCTCTCTTTATGTCATTGACCTGGTCCTCCTGTGTGGTCCTGGGCTGATTCCTGCCCTATCTCAGAAAAATCCTTATCCCACCAGGCGAAATACTGCATGGAGCCCAAGACCGAATAAGATTGAGTTATAGTGCGTTTCTTCCATTTTCTAATAATGGTGCCAACAGTTGTTGCCATCTCACTAAGATGCTTGCCTATAGTCCTGTAGTCCATCCCAGCCTTGTGCATGTGTACAATTTTGTCCCTGGTGTCCTTAGACAGCTCTTTGGTCTTGGCCATGGTGAGAGGTTGGAATGTGATTGACTGAGTGTGTGGACAGGAGTCTTTTCTACAGGTAATGAGTTCAAACAGGTGCAATTAATACATGTAATGAGAGCAGAGTAGGAGGGATTCTTAAAGAAAAACTAACAGGTCTCAGAGCCAGAATTCTTACTGGTTAGTAGGTGATCAAATACTTATTTCATACAATAAAATGCAATTTAATTATTTATCATACAATTATCATAAAATGTGATTTTTCTGTTTTTTATTTTTAGATTCTCTCACAGGTAAAGTGTACCTGCGATAAAAATTACAGACCTCACCATTCTTTGTAGGTGAGAAAATTTGCAAAATCAACAGTGTATCAAATACTTATTTTCCCCACTGTATCTCCATATGCATAAAGGGGTTAAAGACAAATCATTTCTTAATTTCATTTATTTTGTAACTGTTATAAAGTCTTATGAACTGTTTTTTTTGTGTGAGATGAGTTGTATTCTGGGAATATTTCATAACTTATTGTTCAAATAAGAAATATTTTTTTCTTCAAACAAAATAGGAATTTAGCTCCTTTTTTTACTACCTTCACAGTACTATACAAATAATGTGATTATGAGTCAGTTTTTCTGTTTTTGCCCTTCATTAGCATATTTCATGGTTTTGTAGCTTTTTTTTCTCCACGAGTGATATATTATCTCACTTTTTTCTCCAGTAATTTTACTTATCAGCTAATTGTCTACAACATTGGATCCTCTCAGTGGAGATCTATATTAGAGTTTTACAGATTGACCCATCAAGGATGGATAGGGAGGGGCACAAGTTGGTGGAGAGGATATTACACCTCACCCTGGAGATCCTCTTTCGGCTTACTGGAGAGGTGAGAGATTCTGATGACGTCACATTACATCATTCTTATCTATGGGGATAACAGATGGACAGAACTGGAGAGGTGAGGACTCTGGAAATGTCTGTAGTGAGATTTATTAATTTGTCTCTCCATAACCAGGAATACACAGTAGTAAAGAAAACCTCTAATGAGCGCTGCCAGATCCCTGTGTCTGAGGGATGGGGAAGACACCTGAGCCCAGTCATGGGGCCTCCACCTTACCCCCTGATGAATGAGGACATCAATGATCAGCAGATCCTGGAACTCACCTACAAGATGATTGAGCTGCTGACTGGAGAGGTGACACTGCTGGGACATTATACAGTAATGCTATGAAGGGATTGGGGGGATGACGGTATCATTATATCTGTCAGGTTCCTATAAAGTATCAGGATATCGCCGTCTATTTCTCCATGGAGGAATGGGAGTATTTAGAAGGACACACAGATCTGTACAAGGATGTCATGATGGAGGTTCCCGAGCCCCTCACTTCACCAGGTAATAAACAGGAGTATCACATGGCCTATAATTATCTGTATGTAAACAATGAATTCAGTCCCTTTATGTATTTCCTCCAGATCTATCCAATCAGAGGAAAAAACCAGAGAGATGTCCCTGTCCGCTTCTTCCACAGGACTGTAATCAAGAAGATCCCAATAATCCTCATGATCAACAGGTAGATGGAGAGAAGGTGTCATGAGATCTCCCCTATGATGTGTAGACGGCTGTGAAGGTCTTGTGCTCAGTCTTGTTTTATCCACCAGTACTATATTTTTTATACTTGTGTAATGAGAACGGTGGAGATGGCAGGATTAGAGCTGACCATAGATGTGACTTCTCCATCTATCTGTGACTTTTACAATATTTGTTTCAGGGTGAAGATCTGACCCATATTAACAATAGAGAGACATATATGACAGGTGATGAGCAGTATAAAGAGGAGATTCCTACATATGACTACCCAGGTGAGTAGTAACCACAAAATACAGAGAAGTCACAGATTCTTCTCATTCTCTTTGTGGTCTGTCGGTTCTTTTCTATTGTACATTTTCTCTCTTTCAGCCAAAATACAGTAGATATTAAATATAGATGAATATGTAATGTTACTATAGATGGTAATACAAATTAAAAGTATATACAGACATTGAATAAGGATTGAACACATCACCAATTTTATAAGTCAATTTTCTAAAGGTGCTGTTGACATGAAATTCTCACCATACAGTAGGTCAGTAACAACCCATCCAATCCACACAGGCAAAGAAATCAAACCATAGATGTCCATAAATTAGGTTATGTGTAATAATGAGAAACCTATAATGATGGGTAAAACCATTGAGCTGTCTCAAGACCTTTGCAACCTTATTGTTGCAAAACATACTGATGGCATTGGTTACAGAAGAATTTCTAAACTGCTGAAGGTTTCAGTGAGCACTGATAGGTCACTAATCCGGAAGTGGAAAGAACATGATTTCGCCATAAACCTGCCACGACCAGGTGCTCCACACAATGCTTCAGACAGAAAATTGAAAAGAATTATCAGAAGAGTTGTCCAAGAGCCAATGGACCACCTGTGGAGAGCAGAATGACCTGAAATCAGCAGGTACAATTGTTTCATAGAAAACTATAAGTAATACACTCAACCCCCATGGTCTGTATACATGCTCACCACGCAAGACTCCATTGATGACCAAAAAGTATACTCAAGTGTGTTTAACCCCTTCATGATGTATAGTTATGTCAAAAGTCTTGTCCGTACCTTCAATGCGGGCTCCAATGCTTAGCCCACATCTTTCCCCGCACTTGATGGCTGATTTATAAAATGCCTCTAACACTTGCAGGTGGATCTGAGATCCATCCACGAATGTTCACCAGTTAAATGCCGCTGTCAATCACTAACAGCGGCATTTAACACTCGCCGGCTAGAAGCACCTCACAAGTTCCGCCCATTGGCGCCCCTGTCACGTGATCATGGGTCGCTGATGGGTTTTTATGACAGCCGGGGGCCTACAGAATACCCCTGTGCCTGTGAATCTCCTATGCGCAAAGGCTGAAGCACTGCTATGTGTAGCACAGGCGATCAGATGATCACATCTTCAAGGAGACTATTGAAATCAGTAAAAAAA
>VIAB01002036.1:96077-110244 GCA_009801035.1 Oophaga pumilio | reverse complement strand
GGGGCAGCTGCCCCTCCCTGCCCCATGGTGGGTACGCCCATGATTCAGATGAAACCTCAGACGGAACCACCCACCACAATGAGGCAGATGGAGACACTTTGGAGTTCGTTTAGCGTCTGCTCTAGTGGTATCCATCATTTTAGGTGTGCACAGATCTGTGGTCGCCCTCACTAAAACAAGCCTAAAATGATATGACTCCGCTGGAACACTGACCAGTCCAAAGTGACTACATCTGACTCATAAGTGAGTGGTTCCATCAAGGGCTTTTTGTCTGAATCGTGGTTTTGGGGAATTTACACAGAAACTCCGACGTAACCTCTCAGCGGAGAGCGCAGGATAAATATGAGCCAAGCCTTATTCCGATTTTTGGGTGGTAGAATGAACAAACAGACAGCAGTACAAGAATAGTTCTTATTTTTATTTTTACATGTTTCACCGTGCGGTATAAGTGATGAGGCAGATTTATTCTTCTGGTCCATGCGATTACAGCGATACCAGATTTATATCTGTTTTTTTTAGGTTTTGCTGCTATCACACAGTAAAAATGCTTTTTTATAAGAAAAATTGTTTTTTTTGTCACCACATTTTGAGAGCTGTAACTTTTTTTATTTTTTGGCGAACAGAGCTGTATGAGGATTTGTTTTTTGCGGGACAAGTTGCAGATTTTTTTGGTACCATTTTGGGGCACACAATATTTTTTGATTGCTTTTTTGTTCAGATTTTTGAAACACAGAATGAACAAAACCTAGCAATTCAATTATTATTTTTATTTTTTTCGCTGTTCATCTTGATAAGAATGATTTTTTTGTCGGGTCGGTATGATTTCAGTGAAACCAGATTTATTTCTGTTTTTTTATGCTTTACTATTTTTACACACTAAGGCTGGGTTCACACTTACGTACCGGGGCTCTGCGGACAGCTGCATACTTCCTCCCTGAAGCTCTGCCCACTTCCGCACTTCTTCCGTTTAGGTCCACCTACTTCTTCATGCGTCCTGTGTACCTATCTTTAACATTGGGTACACAGGACATGCGGATGCGTCGTTTTGACGCACCCGTCGACCAGAAGTAGGTGGACCTAAACGGAAGAAGTGCGGAAGTGGGCAAAGCTTCAAGGAAGCATGCAGCTGTTCCCAGACACCCAGTACACAAGTGTGAACCCAGCCTAAAAACATTAGTTTACAAAAATGAATTTGTTTTTTGCATTGCTGTATTCTGAGGGCTGTAATTTTTTAATATTTTTGCCGAATGAGCCATATTAGGGCTTTTTTTTTGCGGAATAGTTTGGCATTTTCATTTATACCATTCTTTTTACATACAACTTTTTGATTGCTTTTTATTCACTTTTTTGTAAGTCATTATGATGAAAATGCTGAATTTTTGGTATATTTTTTATTTTTTTTTCAGAATTCACCGTACGGAATAATTAAAGTGCCAGTTTTATAGAGTGGGTCATTCCAGATGTGGCAATACCATTTATGTGTACTTTTTTGTGTTATTTGTGTGCATTTTCTTTTTTTTAACATATTTTATGTAACTTGTTTCACTTTTTTACTTAGCCCCACTGTGGGACATGTATAATTTTTATTTGATATCTTGTCTCATACATGGCTGTACTCAGGTACTGCAGTGCATGAGACTGTCAGTGTCTCAATGACTGTGCCTGTGAGAGCCAGCTTATAGCAGGCTCTCACAGGCCACCGTACCCTGGAGTCATCACATAACCTCAGGGTACCATGGTCCAATGGTTACTAAAGGTATTTTGTAACTCCCTTGTAACCAATTAAATACCACTATTGCGACCGATCGGAGACGATACTGCAGGATGTCAGCTATCATGTACAGTTGACACCCACCTGAATTGCAGCCACTGGGCAGCGCTATTCTTTTATTCCTCAGTGTCATTAAAAAACGGCACTGAGGAATAAGGCCTCTTAATGACCGCCATTAAAAGGCTTATTGACGGTCGTTAAGGGGTTAGTTGCAATTTGCTCTTTATAATACTACTTTGGCATGTACAGTACAGACCAAAAGTTTGGACACACCTTCTCATTCAAAGATTTTTCTGTAATTTCATGACTATGAAAATTGTAGAATTACACTGAAGGCATCAAAACTATGAATTAACACATGTGGAATTATACATTACACTTTACAAAAAAGTGTGAAACAACTGAAAATATGTCTTATATTCTAGGTTCTTCAAAGTAGCCACCTTTTGCTTTGATTACTGCTTTGAACGCAGAAAAGGTGAACGGATGGACTCTACATGCCTGGTTCCCACCGTGAAGCATGGAGGAGGAGGTGGGATGGTGTGGGGGTGCTTTGCTGGTGACACTGTTGGGAATTTATTCAAAATTGAAGCGGTGAGCGGTCCAGCTCGCCCCATACCATCTCGCTTGGGTTCAGGTCTGGTGACTGTGGAGGCCAGGTCATCTGGCGTAGCACCCCATCACTCTCCTTCTTGGTCAAATAGCCCTTACACAGTCTGGAGGTGTGTTTGGGGTCATTGTCCTGTTGAAAAATAAATGATGGTCCAACTAAACGCAAACCGGATGGAATAGCATGCTGCTGCAAGATGCTGTCGTAGCCATTCTGGTTCACTATGCCTTCAATTTTGAATAAATCCCCAACAGTGTCACCAGCAAAGCACCCCCACACCATCACACATCCTCCTCCATGCTTCACGGTGGGAACCAGGCATGTAGAGTCCATCCGTTCACCTTTTCTGCGTGCAAAGCAGTAATCAAAGCAAAAGGTGGCTACTTTGAAGAACCTAGAATATAAGACATATTTTCAGTTGTTTTACACTTTTTTGTAAAGTGTAATGTATAATTCCACATGTGTTAATTCATAGTTTTGATGCCTTCAGTGTGATTCTACAATTTTCATAGCCATGAAAATACAGAAAAATCGTTGAATGAGAAGGTGTGTCCAAACTTTTGGTCTGTACTGTAAATAGCACATTATATGGAGAAAAAAGGTTTTGTTTTCTTTTGCTGCACAGGTGATACCCTACCTCCCTTATATCTCCCAATAGTTTTTCATTGGCTCATTTTCTTCCCATTCAGGTCCCTACAATATCAGATCCTTTCAGTGGAGATCTTCTATATAAGAGAATTTTCTGAACCATCAAAGATGGATAGGGACGGGGATAAGATGGAGGAGAGGATATTACATCTCACCCTAGAGATCCTCTTCCGGCTTACTGGAGAGGTGAGAGATTCTGATGACGTCACATTACATCATTCTTATCTATGGGAAGAACTGGAGAGGTGAGGACTCTGGAAATGTCTGTAGTGAGATTTATTAATGTATCTCTCCATAACCAGGATTACACAGTAGTGAAGAAGATCTCTAGTGAGTGCTGTCAGGACCCTGTGTCTGAGGGACGGGGAAGACCCCTGAGCTCAATCACAGCTCCACTTCACCCCCTGATACATGAAGACATCAATGACCAGAAGATCCTAGAACTCACCTACAAGATGATTGAGCTGCTGACTGGAGAGGTGACACTGCTGGGAATGCTGGGACATTATACAGTAACGCTATGAAGGGATTGGGGGATGACGATATCATTGTATGTGTCAGGTTCCTATAAGGTGCCAGGATGTCACCATCTATTTCACCATGGAGGAGTGGGAGTATTTAGAAGGACACAGAGATGTGTACAAGGACGTCATGATGGAGGTTCCCCAGCCCCTCACATCACCAGGTAATAGACAGGACTAAATACACACTGCCTAGAATTATCTCTATGTAAAGAATGAATTCAGCATGTGTTTCCTCCAGTTCTATCCAGTAAGAGGACAACATCAGAGAGATGTCCCCGTCCTCTTCTTCCACAGGACTGTAAACAAGAAGATCTCAATGTTCCTCAGGATCATCAGGTAGATGGAGAGAAGGTGTCATGAGATCTCCCTTATGATGTGTAGACGGCTGTGAAGGTCTTGTGCTCAGTCTTGCTTTATCCACCAGTATTATATGTTTTATATTTGTGTAATGAGAACGGTGGAGATGGCAGGATTAGAGCTGATCATAGATGTGACTTCTCCATCTGTCTGTGACTTTTACAATATTTGTTTCAGGGTGAAGATCTGACTCATATTAATACTACAGAGACATATGTGAGGGGTGATGAGCGGTGTAAAGAGGAGATTCCTACATATGACTACCCAGGTGAGTAGTAACCACTAAATGCAGAGAAGTCACAGATTCTTCTCATTCACTTTGTGGTATGTCAGTTCTATTTACTGTTTTTTTTCTTTTTACCCATGACAGCACATGATAGAGGTTTCACTCATAAGGACAGGAAACCTACAAGGTACTGTCAAAACGTTGAGGCTTTCCAACGCTTCAGTGGTTTCCTGTACTTGGAGAGCGAAACTATATCCTTGGTGCTCCAGTTTATTTATTGGAAGCATTATCCAGTACTCTATGGCTCCTGAGGGGGTCAGTGACCTCTGTGAAAGTACCTTTTGTAATTGCGGACAAGTCACTGTGTCAGTTTTACATTTCTAAAACCTTCACCCCACTCCTCCTTCATTTATGTTGGAAAGCTGAGGTTAAAAACTCTTTTTTTTCTCTTCACACTGGTGGGGAAATGGTTATGTATCCTCCTCCTCTTCATCATCCTCTATGGATGAGGGTGAAGTAGGACAGCCTTTGTTTTCTGGTTTGACGTGACAAACCAATTAAAGCCATAAGTCTACTATAGGTATACAGGAAAGTAAAAAGTCCAGAGCCATTCAGAATATAAGGTGAGGAACAAACCTCAGGTTAGACAAAGGGGGGTGAGCAAAACCAACTGTATTCAGAGGGGCTGGCTGTATGTGATATGTATGGTAGACTGATGACTCGACCCTAACATAATGAGGGAGGTCTGCAGGTCTCATCTCTTCTAGGGTATGAGCCCCTTTCCTCAGTTCCATGCCTTGCTTTCTCTCTCCAGAGGGAAATATCCCTTTGAAAAAGGTGCTTCAACTATCACGGCAGGTGACAATTTTTTTTTTATATAGCTGTGCACAAATGATCATCATTGCCTTTTAATGAATTGAGAGTGTATTAAAATCCACTTGATAGAAAAGCGGATAGTCTCTTGAGAAGAACCTGGTCATCTTCTGCAGGTTCTTTCAGCTTTAAGGTTCAAAGCACATATCTCAATGGCTAGGTATTTGGTGATACAGTTGGATCACCTTGAAGCTTGATTAAGTAACAACCTCGATGTGTCTCTCTGTGTCTCACTATCCTCAGCATCAATATGGTGACTGTGACTACTTAAGAAGGGGGAAGTATTCTATCCTCTCTCCCTATGATGCAGAGAGCAGTGGCATTTTTAACCGATGCCTCAGCAGACAATGTCTTGTTAGTGACTTGGTCATCAGCACTATCGAATGTGGCACAGCGTTCTCTATGGTTAAAGAACTGGTCAGGGGTCATACAGTCTAAATCAAAACTATGTTTCATACCTTGCCAAAGGGGAGAAGGCAGAAGACAACAAAAAGGGGTTTCCCAACCTGATGTTTAAATTCTTTTAAAAGGTCTTTTCGTAAGATACAGCCATATCTATAGAATGAAGGATGTGGTTCTTTCTTATTCCATGGGCACAGATAGCATCAAACAAGTGGATTCTCAATACCATAGAATCAGGCCTAAAATTTGAGTTCCTTTCAGTTACTTTTCACGGCTTTGTGGTTACAAGAATCTGAAGAAGGTTATCCTAAATCTAATAGCATAAATGAGCTATGGCCAAAGTCCTGAAGAAAGAAAAGGGATTAAGATTCTAGTTTACGCTACTCTTTTCCAAAGAAGGAAAATAAAAAACCAAACCCTGCTTACCGTATGTTCATAAATGTAAGGAATGTAAATAGATTCTTAAAGGTCAAAACATTGAAGATGGCATCTATAGGAACTACAATAAAGCTTTCCTATTCAAATGGTTTATGGCAGTTTTGAGGTTTAAGAGATGCCTACTGTCACGCCCCAACCTGAAAGGATCACTTAAGAGTATCATGCAATATGCAAGGGGGAAATCTGTTATTTTCAGTCAGGCCCTTCCATTCAGGATCTCTATTGCACCTGGGTATTTACGAAGATAGTGTTCAGAACGTCGACCAGCTTCTGAAAAATGGATGTTCTGATAATCCCTTACCTAGAAAACTTCCTGTTAGTTGACAATTCCATTTTTGGCCCTTTGAGAACCAGATCAGGGAAATCTTGACCATCCTAGCACATTTAGGGTGGATTGCTAATTTAGAGAAATCAAAACTCAACCAGAAAGGGTACAGGCCTTCCTAGACATTATTCTGGATTCAGTCAACAAGAAATGCTTTCTTACAGTGAGAAGAAAGGAGAAGGTTTCCTACTCCGTGTTAGAATTGGTAACCAAAACAGCAACAACTCTTTGTAAAGTAGTGACCATGTTGGAAACTTTAACCTTCAGTATTCCTGTAGTAGCATGGGTTCAAGGTCACACTTGGGTACTGTAATGGGAACTCTTCAAGAAAAGGAGAATGTTGAAGGCAAGTTAATTCTCTCCACCACTACTACCCAGTCCGTTGTCTGGTGGATAAAAACAGCAAATCTGTCCAGATGATTTCCCCAGACAAATCCTAGGTCTGGATTGTGGCAAAACATGCAAGTCCATAGGATGGGAGAGCTCATATGGGGGGGTCTTTTTTGACCAGCGTCTGTGGTCAAGTGAGGAAAGGCCCGTCTCTGCCAATCTAATGAAACTTTCTGTAGTAAAATAGCCACTACAAGAGATGCTTCCACTCATACAAAGGTGTCATGTAAGGATCTTATCAGACAACATAGTTATGATAGCCTACTTAAATCACCAGGTGGTAAAAGATCCAGATCCCTGATGACAACCATGATGGCAAATCCTTGAGGTGGCAAAACTTTTATTGTTATAAGCAATCCACATAAAAGGAAAAGGAAACAACAAAGCCGACTTTAAGTGATGTTCAGACAGGGTCAGTAGATATTTAAAGCGCCTCTCCAGGGTTTTTTTTTTGCACCACTGGAGTGGTACTTTAAATGTAAGTCCGCTGCCCCCTGTCTCATACTCACCTTTCAGCATTTTCATCTCTTTGACTCTTTGACTTTCATCTTTTTGACTCTGCTCCCGTTGGTCTCCGGCGAAAAGTGACCTACTCACAGCTCCAGTGGTTCATGGAGAAGAGCGGAAGTTACTTTACAATACAAGTCTATAAGAGTCTTGTTCTGGCCAAGAGGCCAGGGTTCTCCTGAGCAAGAGTTATTTCAATCTCTGTTCCTTGGATTCTACCAGAAATTGGGTCTAATCCTTAATCCTCCGGTATCCATGCTACATTGAGAGCATAGATTTTAAATGAGAGCATGGATTTTGAAAAGAAACTGCTAAGAGACAAAAAGGCTAATTTTCGGCCAATCTGTTTTTTTACCCTGTAAAGAACTAGGAAAGTAATAATCACAAAAATAAATGGTAGAATGTCGTGTCGATTCCTAAGTAGCTCAGGGCTAAAGAAGGAGGATGGCCTAACAGTCAAATCCAGTTTGGATTTCCCCAAGATGGGTTGGGGAGAAGGGTTGTCTACGAGTACATGTGTATGCTTTGGGCGCATTATTTGATGGTAATCTTGCAAGTAATCATTGAATTTCCAGATTTTTAAGAGCAAGCTTTAGGTACAGGCCAATTCTCAATCCATAAATTTGCTTCCTGTGCCTTAAATTTGGAGCTTACAGCACTAACTAAAGCCTCTTTGAGCCCCTGGATTCAGCTCCTATCAGGGATACTCATGCTCAAGACTATCATTCTCATAGCCCTAAGCTTGTCTCATAGGGTAGTGCCTTCAGGCTCTGTCAGTAGGTGCTTGATTTACTCCGTTTTTGATACGATACGATACACTTTATTGATCCCGGGGGGAAATTACAGTATTACAGCAGCAATACAAACAGCAGTACATAAAATATTAGGACACAAATCTTGCACAGGTATACCAACATTACATAATAAATAAAAGTGGGTTGTTCAGGTGTATATAAGTCACTGTTAATTGACATTAGTACACCAGCCATCAGTCATTATTTTCTACCACCCTTAGGAAATTATTATACATCCCCATAGCAGTAGGTACAAACGATTTCCTGAATTTCTCCTTCTTGCACCTTATTAGGATTAGACGGCTGCTGAATGTGCTCTTCTGCTTCAAGAACAGCTCATATAGTGGGTGTGTATTATTGTTCATTATAGCCCTACACTTCTTCTGAATTCTATCCTCCAATACCTCCTCAAAAGAGTCAAGATGGAGGCCAACAGCTGCACTTGCCTTCTTGATAAGTTTGTTGAGCTTATTAGCGTCAGCTACTCGCACACTACTGCCCCAGCAAATGATAGCAAAAAAGATGGAGCATGCTACAACGGACTGGTAGAACATCTCCAGCATTTTACTGCACACATTGAACGACCTGAGCTTCCGCAGAAAGTACAGTCTGCTCATTCCCTTCTCATTCACAGGGCTGTGTTAATACCTGATCCAGCCTACTTCTCGAAGGTAGCCTATGGTTTCCACAATGATCAGAAAATTGTCCTTCCTTTGTTTTGTACGTCTTAGAACCCCTAAAGAAAGGAAGTTCTCTAATCTAGGTCAAAATCATTTTGAAAGTACTCATCTCTCTTAACCTCTCATGTGACCTTGAAAGAAGATGATCGGTCCTCTAAAGGCATCATAGCTATATGATTTAGAGCATGCCATCACAATTGGCATATTCAGCAAGTAATTAGGCAATTTCAGGGAGGAGTCTCTCTCTAAGGTATACTGTTATGGGTTCTAAAAAATCAGTAAGTAATGTATTTTTCCTGCCTGGACAAAGATATAATTAAACTTCTGAATACTTTATATCATAAGAATTAGCCAGAAGCTAGCGGGGGTCCCGGTAGGTACAAACAGTATTATAAAATTAAGTCATAAACTTGATAAAGGCGATATTGTTATCTGTCCCAATACAATAAGAAAGCACAAGTTAGTATTCCCCTCTTGTTCTAGTAAGAAAACCAGATGGTTCTTACCGTACATCAGTATGAATAATTTACTATGGTTTAAATGTGATCAGGCTATTAATTGATAGCTAATTGGTAAAGGCTTACTGATCGCTCCTTGTAAATGGACCCTTAGTGCCTATTTTTGGGTATACTGGTGTTGATTATATGGTTTAACAATTTTCAAAAATGTAATTAAATTCCCCTTTTTTCTACAGTTTAATGGCCAGTGTCTTTTATTATATTTAACCTGCACTTTCTTGGCTTCCAAAGTTTATTTTGTTGAGAATTAGCTTACTGTCCTTCTGTTTATTACTGTCATCGCCACATAATGTGGGACGTTCTGAGACGTTGTGCCTGCTCCAAATTAATTTGTAAATTTCAATTACATGCACGGCGGAAGAGTCACTCTAATGCATTAAGAATCAACGCAGATCTCTCTTTATTTCGTACCTTGGTCAGGGATTTTATATTCATGTATTGTAACAATATAATTGGCTTACCTTATCTCTAACTATGTGCTGTCATTAGCATACATACTTCTAATTGGCCAAGTTAACACTGTTAACAGCCAAATTGTGGTGTAGGGGTTGTACTAGCCTCTTTCTTTCACTTTTACACAAAGACATTCCAGAGCCCCCTTATCTGATCATGGACTCCATCTTGGAGAGAGAGAAACACATGCACAAAGAAGCTAAAATGAAGTCAGGATAGATAAAATATAAATCCTGCTCTTACATTTACCAATCTTATACTTCTTCTCCCTGCATGATGCTAACCAATCATAAGCAGGCAGCAACACAGCAGAAAAAAGAACATGCCCCCACAACAGCTTGTAGCAGGTTCCTCAGTGAATGAGATGTAATGCTACAGTCTTGATCTCCTGGTCTAACCTCCTGCATGTGTCAGTGTGTGTGTATGCCGGGGAAACTGTGCAGCTGAGTTTAGCTGTGTCACATTAAAAATCCTTCTATCAGCTTTCCTCTTCTCCTAACCCTATCCCTTCTGCTGTACAACACCATCCCCCACACTGCCACAAAAGTATGATTAAATCGTGCACAGAGAAAACTGCTCTAAGCTACATTGGGGCGTTTTTTTCTTTCCTTAAGTGTTGCTTCCTGCTTATGATTGGTCAGCATCTTACAGGTAGAAAAAGTACACACTCCCAGGGAAAACTGTCTCATACAACCCACTTACACAAAGTTAATGCATTGGGAGACAAATATTTTCATTGCTAATGTCCAGCCAGAGAGAGTAAAAATACAACATAAATAAATAAAAAATTAAGTTTTATTCCACTCTACAGCGTAACAATATTACATCCTGTGTCCAGATCAACATGAGAAATTTAGTAAAAGGTCCTCTTTAGGCACTACCTATAAGATTGGATTATTCTTTGGATCTATCCTTCAGGTATAAAATCACATAAGCAGTGTTCCCCACCTATTGGGGTGTGTTCCTCTTCAATCCTCTTTCGAGTTCCTTCATGGGTAATGGGGAAAAATTATACACTTACTGGTATTTTGATTTTCCAGAAGAAAATGACAACACCACTACTTCCACTTCCTCCCTCTCTATTTTAGTTGGATGAGTGTCTAAATAATGATGATGATAATAATATTGAATGGCGCCTTCTTTACTACTCTGTACACCACTGTAGGAGGAAGTGGGAGGTATTTTTTTATTTTTCTTTAGGCTTTCTGTCTGGTGAGAAGGTTTGTCCCTTTCTCTCCCTCAGGGGTTGTCATGGTTTTTTTTTTAATGCTGCAGAATTTGTTGTTTTATTCATAAGAATTTTTAGTTAAATCCAGGAGTTGATTGTAAACATAATTTTTATTAAAGATTATTGCTGAGCCACTCTCTTTAAAGTCATGGTTTGTTTGTTTATGACAATACTAACCTTCTCTGCTCTGTGCTAGAGTGCGGCTGTCTGAGAGGGTGTGAAACAGACACACACCACATGATACGAGGGGCGTTCATTAAAGATTTCCCCTGACCTACTTCCTGTGGACTGAGAGCAATGAAACTTGGCACAGTTATTAGTCCTTCTCTACATAGGTGCCACCTAGGGACACACACTTCTCCCACCTCTTTAAGTAACTCTAAACACCTTGCTGGTAGAAGTCGACACTTTGCTCCACAGGCCACATTGTGACTTCAGAAATCAGAGTTTCATCATCTAGAAAATGCTTGTCCTTCAAAAATAACTTCATTGTTGGAAAGAGGTGGAAGCCCGATGGTATGAAGTCTTGTAAACAATGGGTATGCGGTAGAATTTAAAAGCCACAGGAGCATGCTTCCATTTGGGCAACATGTGAGTTGTGAACTGTGCATCGTCTTGGAGAAGACGGACACCTTTGCCACGTCTCTTGGTTTTGATGGCCTTCCACAATTTCAGCAGCAGTGAAGCATAGTATGCCTCAGTGATCAAGTGATTATGGTACCCTTTTTGCTAGGAAATCCAACAATACCACTCCGTGCTGGTCCCAGAATACTGTGAGCATGACCTTGCCTGCCGAGAGTTGGGCATGTGCCTTCTTTGGAGGCGGTGAGTCATGATGCTTCCCTTGCATCGACTGTACTTTAGTCTCAAGATCATAGTGATGGACCCAGCTTTCCATGTCACATCGTCAATAGAGCGTGAGAGCATTCGACTCGTTCCTGCTTCTAGAAAGGTGTGAGCAGCCGGGGAACCCAGCAAATGGATACCTTATGCATGTGAAGATGGTCTTGGATGATTTTTTCCACTGACCCCACACTAACCTTGACATTTTGGTCTAAGTGGTGAATGGCTACACAGTGATTTTCCAAAATGACGACCTCCACTTGCTGGATGGTGATTTCATCAATAGCAGAGTGTGGTCATCCTGGAATTGGAGCTGTTTGCACTGAAGTCCGACCACATTTGACTTGATGATGCCAGTTCTTGACAACATCATACAGTAAGATGGGGAATCATCACCATAAACTTCTTTCCTCTCATCGATCATATCCTTTGGTGTGTGGCCTTTCAAGTAAAGGAACTTGATGACTGCTCTGTACTCCAATGGGTCCATTATCAAACCTCACACCTCTTGAGTACCTGTAAAATCAAGACCAATATTAGTTCTGAGTTGCAAATTGGCACATAACCTATAGAGACTTTTATCATTACACATGTGCAGTTTCAGCATCCTGCAATAAATCGAATTGGGTCAGGGGAAATCTTTAATGAACACCCCTCATAACACTGACCTATAGTTGACTTTATGATTCTTTACTGAGCAATTTACTACAAAGGGGATGGTGACAAGAAAATTTAAAGTCAAAAACTATTGTTTGTTAAATTGTTTATAAAAAATATATATAATTTCAAAGTAATTTTAATAAAAAATAATAAAATTGGGTTTTATTCCAAGCAGATAACTATTCTTGGAGCCCAGAAGGACATCAAATATCTTCAGATTTCAAGGCACGTGATAATGGAATCACACATGATTCTTATGAAGAGCACACCATTATCCCATATATACACTCAGCCCTTCGAAACAAAGACCTATCATCTGATCCTTTTCAACTGGTCTTATCTTCTACTTCATCACAGATTGCAAAGCAAAATGGAAGAGCTCATATAGGAATTAAGCCACATTCAAGTTCAGAATGTGGGAAATGCTTCACCCATGAATCCAATCTTGTTAAACATCAGCAAATTCACACTGCGAAGAAGCCATCTTCATGTTCTGAATGTGGGAAATGCTTCAACCATGAATCTGATCTTGTTGTACATCAGCAAATTCACACAGCGGAGAAGCCTTATTCATGTTCAGAATGTGGGAAATGTTTTAGTCGGAAAACAAGTCTTACTGAGCATCAAAGAAGTCACAAAGGGGAGAAGCCTTTTTCATGCCCAGAATGTGGAAAATATTTTACCAAGAAATCGCATGTTGCTACACATCAAAGAGTTCACACAGGAGAGAAGCCATTTTCATGCTCTGAATGTGGGAAATCTTTTACCAAGAAAACATATTTAGAAACACATCAGAGAAGTCACACAGGAGAAAAGCCATTTTCATGTTCTGAATGTAGGAAATGTTTTAACCGGAAATCAGTTTTAGTTGCACATCAGAGAAGTCACACAGGAGAGAAGCCGTATTCATGTTCAGAATGTGGAAAATATTTTGGCCACAAATCAAATCTTGCTACTCATCAAAGAATTCACACAGGAGAAAGGCCATATTCATGTTCTGAATGTGAGAAATCTTTTTCTCAAAAATCCAGTCTGGATAAACATCTGAAGATTCACAGAGGGAAGAAACCTTTTTTTAATGTAGAACATGTTGAAAGTGGTTCGACCACAACTGAGGTCTAATTACACGTCAAAGATCTCACATTGTAAAACAAAGAATATGAGAGATTTTTTATCTGCAAATCACTTCTTAAACATAAAACAGCTCATATATGTAGTTGTTAATACCAATATCTTAAAGTAGTTGTGCAGCCTTTCTTTCCAATGGGAAATTTCAAATTCATGTTCTTCCACCCAAATTTACAACCTTTTAAACAAAAAAAAAAATTTCGGGGGCGTTTTTAGTACTTTGGAATGAAATGATTGACAACAAAGGGTTTGTAGTATAGGCAACACATTTGAATTGCCAACCAAGGTTTCTCTTTAATTACAGTTTTCTACAAAAGGAACTTGGTGGCAAAAATGTCCCTATTGTTTAAGTCTTTTTGGAAACATCCCATCTCAAAGCTAATAAAGTAATTAAAATATTCAATTTTAAGGATGATTTTTCTCTACTATTAGTTTTTCAGGGAATGCCTTATTGATATAGATATTTAATTGTAATATCTGTAGCGTTCTCATAGTGAATATTGATGAAACCCTATGACCCCTAGATGAACCTTAAATGCAGCTGAGAAACATTTTTGCACCCCGATTTCTCCCGCCCCCTGACCTGCAAACAGGTAATTAAAGTTGGGATCTGATCGATAACAGACAGGAATTCCACCCTCAACTTGCAGAAGAATGTGGAAGGCAACAGATTTATGGCCTTAGCCTCAGAGTGACCAGAACTGGAAGACAGTAAGCTGCTTTGTTTTATTCCATCCATAGGCTCTCCTGATACATCCACTGGCACTCTGCGTCATCTTCCTGAATAAAAAA
>VIAB01002036.1:68070-82450 GCA_009801035.1 Oophaga pumilio | reverse complement strand
GTCCGTGACCACTCCTGGCACTTAGTTACGGGTGTCAGCTGTGAAAATCAGCTGACATCCAGCCGCGATCGGCCCCGCACACCCCCGTGAGCGCGGCCGATCGACTATGAGGTACTATCCCATCACTGGGACTTAAGGCCCAGGTCACATGGACGGGATAGTACGTCATACGGTAGAAAGGGGTTAACAAAGCTGCATCTACCAAAGCTTATTGTAAAGTGACATTATGATCCAATTTTATATTAAAATTGTAATCACGTTTTCTACTAGCACATACTTTTAAAAATCTACTTAATTAGCATGAAAAATTAAATGTTTCATTATACCATTTCAGACAGGTTACATTTGTCAACAGATTTTTTTTTTCAATTCTTCCAACACCATTTGGCCTGGTGATCACCTATACGTCTTTATCATAAGGATTCATAAAATGACATGTATTCTCATTTTTGAGGGATGTATCTTTTACAGTGACTGGCGTGAAGCCAACTGACTCTTCCTTCTAACTTCACAGAAGAGGACATGGTTAGCATGACTTGGTATAGACTGTCATATCTGGGCTCCAGGGATTTCCTGATGTGTCTTTTACCATAAACAGATCTCCAGGCTTTAGATTATAAGGCCCTTCTAGACTGGGTCTGAAATGGAAAAAAGCTTGAGCAAAGATGTTAGCTTATTGTGTAAACTTTGCACATAACAGAACAAATCATTATTCTTCAAAGTAATAACCTGAGGAAAATACAATCCAATATTCCCTATCCTCCCAAAGAGTACCTGAAAGGGTGTCAATCTGGTCTTTTTATTTGGGATGTGTCTTACAGAAGACAACGCAAGTGGCTTCCTTGTCTCTGCCATTGCTTTCTGTATCTTCAGTTTCAATGTTCCATTCAGTCATTCTACCTTACCACTGCTCTGTGGATAGTAATAGTTGTGGAAGGCTTGCTCTACCTGTAATCAGGTCAGTATCTCTTATAGGACCTCTGCAATGGACTGGTACCCTTATCACTCTCTAACACCTCAGGAAGCCCATATCTACAGACGACTTGAGCCACGAGTCTCTTTGCAGCAGTTTTTGCAGTAGCCTTGGTTACCAGATATGGCTCTGCCCATCCTGAAAGCTGGTCAATGCAAACCAACATGAATTCATAAGTACTTACTTTAGATAACTATGTAGTATATTTGTAGCCGTTGGAAAGGGTACTGACTTTTGAGTGTGATTTTTTTAGGTGTTTTTACTACTTGGCCTACATTGTGCTGAGCACTCACCATGCATGACTGGACATGTTTTGCTGCCAAGGTAACAAATCCAGTGGCTACCCAGGTTGTCTTTACCAAATAACACATAGCCATTTTGCAAATGTGGGTTGGGCCATGTACCAACACGGACATCTGGAGATACATCGTCTTAGGGAGGCAAACTCTTCCCTCCTTTTGGCATAGCCCATTTTCTCTGCACTCTGCTCCCAGTTCTGACCACTTTTTTCTCTCCTCCCCAGATTGTGACTAAAGCTTGAGAAGAAGCCTAAGACTTATTGACCCTGTTAACTCTGGTTGAGCTAGTTGGGTGACCTGGACTGTTAAGACCTCAAAATCTGAGGAGTTCTTCAGAGCTACTTGATCTGCTAGTGCATTACCCATGGCATGTGACATTTTAGCAGATGTATGGACCTTCACTTTGATTTGAGCCACCTTGCTATGTGTCGTCAGTGCTTCCGTCAGTTCCATAATTGCCTACATGTTATTAATGGGTTTTTCCATTGCTGTGAGGAAAGATCTAGCCATCCATAAGGGTCTGTAGTCATGTGCTATGCCGAGTCCGTATCTGTATGCATGTTAATAGTGTGATCAGTAGCTAATGTGCATGCTTCAGCAAGGGCCTTCAACTCTGCTTCCTGTACTGACATGTGCTGGGAGTGGCCTTGCTTGTATGCCTGCAGTTCCATAGTGATTGCATAACTTGTATGGTTCACAGTGTAGAGGGATCATCCTTTAACCTCATTTGCACATGGAAATGAGAAGCAATGGAATGAAACTGAAAGGGAGAAGTTACAGGTTAGTTGTTAGAAGAAAACTTTGTGACAGTGAGGGTGATCAATGAGTGGAACAGGCTGTCATGAGAGGTGGTGAGTTCTTCAATGGAAGTCTTCAAACAGGCTAATCAGACATCTGTCTGAAATAGTTTAGTAAATTCTGTATTGAATAGTTGGTTGGACACGATGACCCTTAACACGTCCCTTCCAACATTCTATAATTCTATGGAAGGTCTAATCTATGTATTTTTTGTGGATGAATCCAGATATGCCAAAGTCTGGAATTTGCAAAGGGATTTGTCACGCTTGCTAATCCAGCTGTCCCTTGTTCCATTAACCAGAGACAATCATGTTCCACTTCCTCCTCCACTTTGCTTTGGGAAAAGAGTGGCTGGATTGACACTATTACACTTTTTAAAAGAAAGTAAAGGGAGGAGAAGCAATGCACACTGAAGTCTGAGAAGTCTGGCCATGGATAGGTGTTTGAGTTGGACTTGGCATAGAACTCTATGTATTTCATGTGGTGTATGAATGACAGTTGGAAAGTCAAGAACAATGGAGGATGACTTATCAACTACTATGTTAACAGCAGCAATAGCTCTGATGCATGAAGGGAACCATGGGTTTGAGTCAAAACTGCTGACGCATAGCCTTGGGACTCAGCCCAATGAAGGTTAAAAGGAATCTCATAATTGGGAATACCCAGTGCTGGTGCAGACATAATAAGATGTTTAAGGGTGTAAATGCTATCAATAGTGTCTTTGGACAAATGAAAGGGCAACTTACGGTAATTGAATTGTAAAGAGGCTGCATATGTTATGCATATGGGATCCATTCTCTACAATAGGAGACTAGGCCCAGAAAATTACGGAGCTGATTAACAGATGTGGTAACAAATTGACTGTATAGCCTAAAAGCGATAAGTAGTGAAGAGCATGGTAGATACATGAAATGACCATCACTGTACACGGTATGATAATCCATAAGATGTCATAGCTGCAGCGCATTATGGGGAAGCCCACACTGCAAAACAAAATAATGTTTGCTTGCTTTTTTTTTTTTTTGCACACCGTGAATCAAATCTCAAAAGGTTCAAATTTATGTGAAACTGCAAGTTTGAGGAAATTCGAATAGAACTTGATCCTCTGCTCATCACTACTCCTCAACATTAAATTGAAATTGTAACACCAAGAAGGAAATGTTGTGAAATTATAGAATTAGAGGATCGATACACAGGTTAATGATTTGCAAATGATGAAAAGCAGAAGCAAAATTTTCTAAACATCTCGATTTATTAAATATTGAGCATGAGCTCTCTGGAAAAAGTACACTTGCCTTGGCTGCAATCACAGTGAATGCATTTGGGAACACAAATACGGTAATCAAATAATTAAAATGTGATACTGGCAGCTCTTTTTGCAAATGCTGACCAATGAAATCCCAGATGTGATCAATGGGAGACAAGTTTGGAAACGTTGCAGACCATCGTAGCACAATTATACCTGGCAAGCTACTCACAGTAGCAGCAGCAACATGTGGCCTGACATTCTCTCATGATGTTGCCTACATGATCTCCGACTATCATTACATCAAAGATAAAAAGCAGGACTCATTGCTGAAGAGGGTAGCCCTCTGGTCCAGCCTCCATTGCTGTCTTGCAATACACCATAATAGTCTTTAAGAATGGTCATGTGAGGTCAATGGATACCTGTAGCTGGACGTCAAGCTCGTAGACCAAAAATTACTCGTGTAGACACTCTGATGCCTTAGGCTTGGTGTTTGATTCACTGGCAGTGCAGAATGTATCTGTGAAGCTGATTCTCTTCTCACAGGCAAGCCATAAGACAGGGTTCTCAGGAGGTTCAAAGTCCGATACTAGGAAGGCTCGTAGTATAAAGGGGTAAGTCAAATGCGTGGTCATAAAACAGTCCGGGGTCAAATGCCAGAAGAGTACATTAAAGGCAGGGAATACAACAAACTGATAGTCAGAGGCCCAGTCCGGGGTCAGATACCTGAAGTCAGAGAGTATCAAAAGCTGAGAATTGTCACTACAGTTCCAAGGTCATAAACAGAATCAGAAGTCAGACAAAAAGGAAGCACACACACCTAGCTAAAGCAAATCTACAACTGACATTGAGTACTAACAGCTAGCCAGCTAAATGCTTTGCAAATTAGTAAGGATGGGAGTCACCTGGGGAGATCGTCAGCAGACTAGACTAGATTGACAACCCTGTTGCTCAATCAAAATGCTGACAACCCAGCATGCCCCTGGAACAGATTGGATGACTGGACTATCACTCGCAAAACCGACAATCAAGCACACTACAGATTCCATAGGGTGGCTGAGCTGTCACTCTGTCCTGCACCACAGTTTGTTATGAAACCATGACATTACCCCCTCTTTTAGGGGGGGCATTGGACCCACAGGCTTTCCAGGAAACCTAGCATGAAAGGCGATTGCCCCTCACGGATCAGGCTGGGACCCAGGATCTCTCCTTCAAACCATATCCCTTCCAATGTACTGGAGGGAATTTTGGACCCTCCGGTATTCCACAACCCTTTGTATCTCATACTCTAGACTGTCATCAACAGCAACTGGAGGAGGCGGGGACAAGGGTGACACCACTGAGGGAACAGCAGGGATCTATGGAAGACATTAGGGATGCAGACAGCTGGAGGAAGTTTCAACCTAACTGCCACTGGATTGACCACTTTCAGGACATCATAGGGACCGACGAATTTCAGACATAACTTCGTTAATGGTACCTTTTAACTTTAATGTTTCTGGATAATAGCCAGACCCTATTGCCGACCTTGAAAACAGGAACCGCCGAAAGTCTTCTAGCAGCCTTCCGTTTTTGGCGAGCTTGAGCAAACCCAATATTCCTTTGAACCCCTTCCAAACATACCCAAGCTTCTGCACAACGACCTCTAGCCCCGGACACTCAGAACTTATCATAGAAAACTCACTAGAACAGGACCAGACATAGCATACTGTTTATGTTTTTCAAAATAAAATCCGGTGATCAAACTTTGAGGTGCGCCCCCTTACATGTGAGGTCAGTAAGAAGTTTAATAATCTACGAAAACCCCTTAATGAGTTTTCTATAATAGTTGTCGAATCCAACAAAACGTTGCAACGCTTTCAGGTCACTAGGTTGAACCCAATCAATTATAGCTTGCACCTTCCCATGATCCATTTTAAAGGTAAGTCTCCCAATGCAATCAGAAAATACATTGTTCATAAAGTTTTGAAACACTGCTGGTGCTTTGACTAACCCAAAATGCATGATAAGATTTTCGAATAGACCCTCCAATATAAAACACACTGTTTTCCCCTCTAATATCAAGTTTAGAAAGCCATTTAGCCCCAGTAAGCTGATTATAAAGGTCAGGGATGAGCAGAAGAGGGAGTATGTATTCTTAACAGTGATCTTGTTCAGTTCTTGGAAGTCAAGACGAAGACCCCCATCCTTTTTTACAAAGAAGAATCCAGCAGCCACAGGGGAGGAGAAAGCAAGGATATGACCCTTCTGTAAACTTTCGTTCACGTAACTTTTCATGGTGGTACGTTCAGGCCCAGATATATTATACAAGCAAGCTTTAGGTCATTTAGCCCCAGAGACAGGATCAATAGCACAGTCATAAGGACAGTGTTAGGTAGAATCTCCTCTTTTTCCAAGAACCCACCTCTGAAGTCTTTCAAGCATCCCGGTAGACCCTTGAGATTTCAGGGCATACTTGCACAGAGCTTAGACCTTACTTTTGACATTTGGGACCCCACTTAACAGTTTCCTTCTGACACCAGTCAACAACAGGATTGTGAATGAGCAACCATGGAAGCCTCAATACCACTCCAGAAGATAACTTATCCAAGACGAAACAGGAAATGGATTCTGAGTGAAGTGCTTCTATTTGAAGTGTGAATTCCTCCTTTATAAATTTGACACAGTTCTGAAGTAGCAGTGGTTTGTCAATCATTTGAATGGGTTTTGTCAGACTAAGTGTCCCTAATCCTAATTTCCAAATCAGTTCAGAATCAATAAAGTTATCTGCAGACCCGCAGTCAATGAAAACAAATGCCTGGTTTTTGAAAAACAAAACCGTTTTGAGCAGTACTTTATCTGAGGAGAAAAAGGGTTCTTGGAAGTTTGAGTGACCTCTTGAACTATCACCCAGACATTTTCCTGACGGCTTACTTGCGTGAGGTCAAGCTGAGCAGTCCTTTCAAAAATGTCCCGTGAGACCACAGTAGAAACAGAGTCCAAGATCCATTTTTTATCTGTGTCATGAAAACAGGCAGCTCCAACCTCTATTCCTTAGTAGATCCTACTTCATGGAAGTCAAATTTGCCACTTGATCACAGTGTGTGAATAGGCTCCATATTGGTGGAAAAAAAAATTACGGTCACCCAAGCATTAGGTGTTTCCCACACTGTCATATGCATGACAGCACAAGAAACACCGGTGGCTCTGATCGGCGATAAGATCATTATTGCCTGTCAGAGAGCTACGGTTCAAATGACAAATGTCAAATGACAGCGAGAGTCAGCAGCTGTCACCGGCGGTAAAAAGGTTCCCATTCCTGACTTTATACCATTTAGAAAATGTACCAATTACAATCACTTTTTGTTTTCTGTCTTTTAGCCAATTCCTTACCTATCTGTATATAGTTTCCCCCAGTCACTGCTTCTGGAGCTTCAGTATAAGGCTGTTATTTGCTACAATATCAAATGCCTTTTCAATGTCCAGATAGATCACATCAGCCGCATTACCAACATCCAGACTTGCACTTACCTCCTCATATAAACCCAACATGTTGGTTAGACACGACTTATCTTTCATGAATCCATCCTGGTAATCGGGCATTATATTATTCTCTGCGATATATCTCTGCAGGTCATCTCTTATAATGCTCTTAAAAACTTTGCACATTATTGATGTCAGACTTACCGGACAGTAGTGTGCAAAACAGTAATCAAAGCAAAAGGTGGCTACTTTGAAGAACCTAGAATATAAGACATATTTTCAGTTGTTTCACACTTTTTTGTTAAGTATATAATTGCACATGTGTTAATTCATAGTTTTGATGCCTTCAGTGTGAATGTACAATTTTCATAGTCATGAAAATACCGAAAAATCTTTGAATGAGAAGGTGTGTCCAAACTTTTGGTCTGTACTGTACATAGCCCCAGGTATAATTGGCCAGGAATATTTTTTTTTTCATCTCAATCCTGATTATTTAATTCAAAAGCAATCCACAGCACATGTTTTTTCTCCATTTGCTTGTTTGGACTGCAGAATACAGCCAAATCCTTTTCATAGTACAGCATGAAAATCCAGCTATTTAAACGGGTTTGCCCGTCCCAGCGATCACATCGGAGTGCGCATAAAATTCTGCCATTTTTGTGGTAGTGTAAAAAATTTTTGGAGTGTCTTATACAATTTCTTGACACCATTTTGCTGCCAAAAAGAAATTTAGCTGCCAAAAAAATATTTAGCTACAAGGCAGATATTTTACACTGGGTTTTGTCCGCCACACGAATCGCATATCATTGCGCTCAAAATTGTGCCATTTCAGGCCTTCATAGAATTGATTTTGTTGTGTCTTAGCATACTTATTGACACAATTTTGCTGGCCAAAAAAAATAAAAAATACAGGCCAGATATTTGAAAGTGGGCTGTCAGACGCCGTCAGACGCCTCATCTATGTGTGGGCTACAAATTGTGGCATTTGAGGCCTCCATTCAACTGTTTTTGCTGTGTGTTACTCCAATTATTAACACTATTTTGCTGTAAAAAAACATACAGGCCACATATTTTACAGTGTAGTATCTCCGTCACACGCCTCATCTATCTGTGGGCTACAAATTGATGCATTTGATGCCTCCAACTTTTTTGCTGTGTATTACCCTAGTTCGTGACACTATTGTCCTGTAAAAAAATAAAAATGCAGGCCATATATTTTAAAGTGTGGTATCTCCGTCACACACCTCATCTATCTGTGGGCTACAAATTGTGACATTTGTGGCCTCCAATCAATTGTTTTAGCTGTGTGTTACCCTAGTTCTTGACACTATTTTCCTGTAAAAAAAATAAAAATACAGGCCACATATTTTACAGTGTAGTATCTCCATCACATGCCTCATCTATCTGTGGGCTACAAATTGTGGCTGTAACGAATGGAAATAGAGGCACACATGTTGCAGTATACATTTGTTTATTGCAATTGTTGTGGAACCACGGGACCAGTGTCCGGGGGGCTCTGAAGGGGGCGTGACTATGCGAGCCCCAGACATCCATAGTAAGACCTTTCTAACAGGGTCAGATTGGAATGTCCGAAAGACGCAAGTGCTACCTCCAGTTAGACCTCGGACACATGTAAGCTGACCCAACAGGACTGGCGGGCAGGCAGGTATTGTTGGTAGCGGAGAACTCGGCAGACCAAGCGACTGAATCCGGTAGTGGGCAGCAGCGGGTGAGAACTGGCGCAGGAGGTTCAGGCGTAGTCCAAGGAGGTATAGAGAGGCATGGCTGGCACACTTAGGAGACAAACGGAGTTAGCAGGATACTGGCGGAACACAGGCACGAAGGTACGGGGAACCTGGGAACAGCAACAGGAAAAACTTGTTGCTCATGCATCTCCTATAGGGCAGAGGTGCCTGAAATAATACCAATTACTCAGCCATTGGTTCTGACTCTTTTTTGAAAAAGGCACACTGCCCCTTTAAGAGACTGGGAGTGCACACACGCCCTCAGAGCAGTTCTCGGAGACCTGCGGGCCACACGCCAGGAAGCAGTAGCAGGGGAAGAGTGCATGGTACCGGGGATATAGACCTCAGAGGCATCTCAGACTGGTAGCGAGGAGCGGACCAGCAGCGGGGACCGGACCCAGGCTGAGGCACTTGTGCTACAGTACTCCCTTTTATGCCCCCTCTTTTTCAAGCCTGCAAAAACCTTCTCCAGTAGGAGAGGGGCCTGGATATTCTCTTTGGGCTCCCAAAACCTCTCCTCAGGACCGAAGCCCTTCCAATCTACTTACTCTTTTTGTGGCCAAAATATTCTCTACCTCAAAGACACCCTCCTCGCTGACGGGATCAGGAGTGGTACCCGGGTTCTTAAAGAAAGAGCTGAAGTTTACCGGTTTGAGGAGGGAAACATTAAAAGACTTAGGCACACGCAATGAGGCAGACAATTTCAATTTGTATGAGACCGCAATAATTAGTTTTAAGACCTAAAAGGGACCAATGAAGTGTCCCAATTTGATGGATGGCATCTTCAGATGGATGTACTTGGAAGAGAGCCACACTTTATCCCCAGGCTGAAAGGTCGGGGCATCCAGGCGTCTCTTGTCAGCATGTTTCTTCATACGCTGCGAAGCTCTCACTAGAGCGGTCTTGGTGTCTCTCCACACTTTAGAGAATTCCTCCTAAAGGGTGTCAGCCGCAAAAATGCCGGAAAACCCAGAGATAGGGAGAGTGATTCCGGGTTGGAGTCCAAACACAATCTGGAAAGGAAGGAGATTTAGCTCAGGATTCACTTACATGATTATTGTAGGAGAACTCTGCACACGGTAGTAACTTGACCCAGTCATCATGATGCACGTTGATAAAGTGACGCAGGAACCCGGACACGATCTGATTGATCCTCTCCACCTGCCCACTGTATTGAGGATGATAAGCAGAAGAGAAATTCAGCTCCACTTTCATTAGTTTACAGATCGCCCTCCAAAATTTCGATGTGAACTGGACACTCCTGTCGGACACTATGTGGAGAGGAAACCCATGAAGATGGAAAATATGCTGAATGAAGTAGTCGGCAAGTTCAAGAGCAGACAGAAGACCAGACAGAGGAATAAAGTGAAAAAAAAACAACATAAAAATTGAGCTTAACTTGAGTTGGTACACATGCAGCAAATAGAAGCATGTTCACATTGGCCACAAGATGCACAAACCTAAAAAAAGAAAAAGTAAGCAAAAATCCTGCTATTGATATTGTTTTTGATCAAAAATGGCATAAAAGCCATCCCACCGCGTCAAGGTAACTCTGAAGGGACAGTCCTAGCACTGTCTAATATTTAAAACCTTACCATGTGTCAAGATTTACATCAGTGTGTGAATAAGGGCAGACAAAAGGACTGGGCCCCAGAAGCGAAATCCCAGACTGGGGAAGCCTTATATACAATTTCCAGCTCAGGAGAGGGAGGCCACTCTTAACCCATGGTAAGGTTTTAAATATTAGACAGTGCTAAGACTGTCCCTTCAGAGTTACCTTGACGCGGTGAGATGGCTTTTATGCTATTTTTAAACCAAAGAAGGTATCACTAAAACTCTGTGTTATTTAATGCACTTGCTTTTTATTTACTTAGTTACAGCAGGGTTTTTGCTTACGTTTTCTTTTTTTAGGTTAGAGGAATAAAGTGAGCCATCTTCGAAAAGCGATCCACCACAACCCAGATAACGGAGCAGCCAGAGGAGACGGGGAGGTCCGTAATTAAGTCCATAGCAATGTGCTGCCAGGGGACTGAAGGAATAGGGAGCAGCAGAAGATGTCCGGATGGAAGGTGCTTTACAGCCTTGTTTCGGGCACAGGAGGGGCACGCAGAGACGTACTCCAAGATGTCGTTTCCCATGGTAGGCCATTATTAATAACGGGAAATGAGTTGCAAAGTTTCTTCTGCTCAGCATGACCAGCCAACTTGGAAGAGTGACCTCACTGAAGAACTCGCCTCCTGTCCGAACTGAATACCAAAGTCTTTCTGGGAGGAACATGAGACAGATTGATAGAGGCTACTGACACCATCCTGGATGGCTCGACGATGTGTTGAGGCTCTTCCTCCAAGTCGGGAGGCAGAAAGGCCCTAGAGAGCTCATTGGCCTTGACGTTCTTGCTGGCAGGACGAAAGTGGAGAACGAAGTTGAATCGAGCAAAAAACAACTACCACCTGGCCTGGCGGGGATTCAGCCTCTGTGCAGACTGGAGGTAGGCTAGGTTTCTATGGTCGTTGAATATGACGACCTGGTGGACTGCTCCCTTGAGGAGATGATGCCACTCTTGCACAGCCAACTTGATTGCCAACAATTCTCGATCCCCAATGGAATAGTTTCTCTCGGACACGGAAAAGATCTTTTCGAGAAGAAGCCACAAGAGGCCATATGCCCGATGGAAGACTTTTGAGAGAGAACCGCCCCATCGCCTGTGGAGGAAGCATCCACCTCGAGGAAAAATTGTTTATCCGTGACCAGATGATGGAGCACAGGTGCAGAAGAGAAGGATTTTTTCAGCGAAGTAAAGGCCTCCTCCGCCTCCGGAGACCAATCCTTGGAGTTGACGCCTTTTCTGGTCAAAGCCGAGATGGGGGCCACCCAGGATGAGAAGTGTGGGATGAATTGACGGTAATAGCAAACCCCAGGAACCGTTGTATCACCTTAACCCCGGTCGGGCAAGGCCATTTGAGGATAGAGGCTAACTTTCCTGGATCCATCTTCAGCCCAGTGGACAAGATAATATAGCTGAGAAAGGGCAGAGAGGGTTGCTTGAAGACACACTTCTCAAACTTGGCATACAGTCTGTTCTCCCTGAGCCTCTGCAAGACCTGGCGGACATTCTTCCTGTGAGTGGCTAAGTCTGGGGAGTAGATCAAGATGTCCTCCAAGTAGACAACTACACCAGAATAAAGGAGATCCCTAAAAATATCGTTCACGAACTCCTGAAAGACCGCGGGTGCGTTACTGAGTCTGAACGGCATAACCTCGTATTCATAGTGACCATCTCGGATGTTGAAGGCCGTCTTCCACTCGTCTACTTGGCGTATCTAATTGTAGGCCCCTCTGAGATCCAGCTTGGTGAAGATCTTGGCTCCTCTAAGATAATCAAACAGCTCCGAAATGTGGCAATGGGTACTTGTTTTTTACCGTGATCTGGTTTAGGCCCCTATAATCAATACAGGGCCGTAGAGATCCATCCTTTTTGAAAAAGAAACCTGCGCCTCCAGGAGAAGATAAATTCTCCTGGATGTATTCCAACATGGCCTGGGTCTCGGCCTGGGATAGAGGATAGATACGACCCCGAGAAGGTGACATCCCTGGGAGCAGATCAATGGGACAGTCATATAGCCTGTGAGGAGGCAGCATCTCTGCTTCCTTCTTATCGAAGACATTGGTAGACCCGGTAGAGCAGTTAGCGACACCGGGGAGCGAACAAGACAGATGGAAGTGAGACATCTGTTGAAACAGGAGTTTCCCCAGCGCAGGACTTCGCCGTTCTTCCAGTTTAACACAGGCTCATGTGCTCGAAACCAGGGTAAACCTAAAAGCAAGGGGTGAAACAAACCAGGCAAAACATGAAAACAGATTCCTTCTGAGTGCGTCAGACCTACCCGAAGTTCCACTGGCACAGTCTGGAAACGAACGGGCTTGGTCAGGGCTCTGCCATCCATGGAGGTCACCAGCCCCAGGTTCTGGAGGCGCTGTACAGAAATCCGGTAACAGTCCAACATGGCTTGTTGAATGAAATTCCCCACGGACCCGGAATCCAGGTAGCCGACTCAGAAAAACTGACAGTGCTGAAGGACAAAGACACGGTCGTCAGCAGAGGAGAGGAACGATTCTCACCCAGGGAAGCCTCTTCAACCAACCCTAGGCTCTGGAGTTTCCCGCGGAACTGCCACAGCAGAAACACCTTCCCTCTGATCGGCGCTCCTCCTGGCGCTGTTTAGCCAAGGTCACCTTGTCAACTTGCATAGCCTCCGGAGGGGAAGCAGAGTACTGAGAAGCAATCGGCCTCTGGAAACTGGGAGCCAGGCGATAAGGTCTCCTCTCTCGCTTAGTCTTCTTAGAACGTTCTTGAAACCGGAGATTAATCCGGGTTGCCAGGTATATTCGGTCATCCAGAGATGCGGGAACGTCCCAGCCCGCCAACTCGTCCTTTATTCTTCCAGACAGACCCTCCCAGAAGGCGGCCACCAAGGCCTCATCATTCCAGGACAACTCGGACGAAAGGGTGCAGACTCGAACAGCACTCTAAGCCACTATGAGATTCTCCTGGCGCAGACAAAGAAGAGAGGAAGCTGTCTAAGTAGTATGGACTGGCTCGTCAAAGGTCCTGCGGAACGCCCCAAGGGAAGACTGGAGGTCATTGACCAGAGGATCCCCTCTCTCCCATAACGGATTTAGCCAAGTGAGAGCCTCTCCAGCGAGATGAGACATAATGAAGGCTACCTTGGCTCGATCGGATGCAAACAGATGACCCAAGAGTTCAAAATGCAGAGTGCACTGACACTCGCTCGCCATTGAACCGGGTGGGAGCCGCCAGACGAGGTCCTTTACCTGAAGCATAACCGGGAACCGGGAAACCTGCAGCTGAGGTGGTCACAGCCTGGTCAGAAATGGATGAAGCCGTGGATATCACCGAGTCCACACGCGTAGACAAGTTGCGCAGATTGGTTGTGATCTTCTCCTACTGGTCTCTCAGGCAGGTGAATTCTTGACATAACTCTGCTCAGGCCATGGAATCCTTTGGATCCCAAGCGCCTCCGGATGCAATCTGTAACGAATGGAAATGGATCCACAGATGTTGCAGTATACATTCATTTATTGCAATTGTTGTGGAACCATGGGACCACTGTCTGGGGGGCTCCGAAGGGGGTGTGATTATGCGAGCCCCAGACACCTGAAGTAAGACCCCTCAAACAGGGTCAGATTGGAATGTCCGAGGGATGCAGGTGCTACCTCCAGGTAGACCCCGGACATTTGGAAACTGACCCAACAGAACTGGTGGGCAGGCAGGTATTTTTGGTAGCGAAGAATTCGGCAGACTGCAAACGACTGAATCTGGTAACGGGAAGCAGCAGGTGAGAGCTGGTGCAGGAGGTTCAGGCGTAGTCCAAGGAGGTATAAAGAGGCACGGCTGGCACACTGAGGAGACAAATGGAGTTAGCAGGATACTGACGGAACACAGGCACGAAGGTACAGGGAACCTGGGAATAGAAACAGGAAATACTTGTTGCTCAGGCACCTCCCCTAGGGCAGAGGTGCCTGAAATAATACCAGTTACTCAGCCATTGGTTCTGACCCTTTTTTGAAAAAGGTGCACTGTCTCTTTAAGAGACTGGGAGAGCGCACGCGCCCTCAGAGCAGTTCCCGGAGACCTGCGGGCTGCGCGCCAGGAAGCAGCAGCAGGGGAAGAACACATGGGACCGGGGATGGAGACCTCGGAGGAAATCTCAGACAGGAAGCGGGGAGCAGACCGGGAGCGGGACTGGACCCAGGCTGGGGCGCTGGCGCTACAGTGGCATTTGAGGCCTCTGTTCAACTGTTTTTGCTATGTGTTACCCTAGTTCTTGACACTATT
>VIAB01002035.1:59681-94683 GCA_009801035.1 Oophaga pumilio | reverse complement strand
CCCACGGTCTGTGTGTCCCCCAATGAGGCGAAGGAGAAATAATGATTTTATTAAAATGACACCAAGCAGCCCAGTAAGTGACAAGTCGCTTGAATCAGGATCTATGCCCCTACATTATTCTGCTCTAAGATAGGGTAGAAAAACTTGGTGACAGGTTCCCTTTACTGAACCTATTTGCTCCATCGGTTCTTGCTTGACATTTCCCTTCTAAGAAAAAGGGTTGTCCAACCTTGAGGTACAAGTCTGCAGTCACTATTTAGCTGCAGACTTGTGAATCCTCACAGCGCGCACACTGTACACTGTGAGGATTCTCTGACGCTGGCGCCAGGAGCAGGATGATGTAGGACCACAGGTATACAATTTGTATACTCGCGGTCACATGCAGACTAGATGTGCATGGCCTCAATCAATACAAGATAACTGAGAGAGCCTGACACGTCTAGTCAGATTGTGGACGGAACTATGCAAATGGCATACTTGTGGTCACGTGAACGACTGCTCCCAGAGCCACAGAATCCTTACAGTGTTCAGTGTGCACGCTCTGAGGATTCACAGGTCTGCAGTCACATAGAGTAACTGCAGACCTGTGCCTTAAACCAGACAACCCCTTTAACAGATTTACTGTAATTCAAAGTATAATAATGGGATTTTTGAAATTCATAGATTGCATAATGAGTCTTTTAAAATGACAATAGTTATAAAATGTAAAACAGAATTTACATAACGATGAAGTAGTAAAAAAAAATGTAAAAACAAAAAATAGAAAAGTCTAAAGATCCAAGTAAAAAAAAACAGCATATCTATAAAGAAGAAACGGTAAGTTATCATTCTTACTGAAATGACGATTTTATGGCCACACATTACATTTATCACCCAAATAAAATAATAGACACAAACCCTTGAGGCATCTGGCAAGAGCAGCACATATAGAAGGCTTGGATGACAGCGCTGAGCCTGTTTGCCGTCATTGAGATAACATCCTGACCATCTGCAGCAGCTTCCTGACTCCCAGCGTTCGCACAGTTCTCAAAGTCTGCTGCGCTTGGTGACACTGAAAGATGTTCTGTGCGGCCATTCTCTCCAATGCTTGATTGATGATCCAGAGAAATATCTGGTCGATCCAATGGCTTTTGCTTGAGTAAAATGCACGTGATGTTGGTAGAGTCTCTCTTGTTTTTCGTCAGCTCAGTGGCAATGAGCACAAGCCATTCATCTAATGAATGCCAAAGTAGCTCCAAAGGCTGAAATAAAGGCAGCAATCAAAAGGCATTCAATATTGCTTATTACAGTCTAATTAAGGAAAGAACAAAGGCAGAACATCAAATATGCAAAGTAGATATTAGAAAGAATATCATTACAGAGATTTTAATTCATCTGGTCAAAAATATTCCCAAAGGCAGGACTCCCTATCAGTTACCACATAAGAAATAGCAAAAAGAATCTTAAACTTCTCTGCCAAGGCTGATGCCCAGACAGGGGAAGATGGCTGGAGTAGCTAAGGAATAAGCCTGACAGCCAGCCTTCTGCAGGCACGTCACCGACACACAGAGGGGACAAGAAATGCTCCGCTGTGTTACCGATGGGCCAGAAGTGCGAGTGCCGAGAGCGCAGCTGCATGCATGGCAGTGGAGGGCTTTTCATCAGCAACCTCTATAACTAAGCTTTGTATCAAGCTGGACAAGCTCGTTAACACAGATATAAGGAGTCAATCATCTCCAGGTCTTCTCCAAGTTTGACCATACCACTAGGAGAAGTTTGATTTTGTCAGTGCTGTGATTGGTTTCCAGCTCATACAGGGGAAGGATTGTCTCGCAGGGAGACATCAGAGAGCTGATGCCTCTTTTTGCTTTACCCCGAACTAGAATTCTGGTGAGAATGTAAGTGATACTACGGGTATTCCTTTATGTGGAACGTGCCTTTAATTGAAAAATGAGCACGCACCATACAAAATTCATTAAATTTGCTGCAGCTCCTGAAAAGTGCAACTCAAGTTCAAATGAATGGAGTGGAGCTGTGTTACCTAAATATCTCAGCTTCGGACATTTCGCGCCATTATTCTACTTTTACAGTGCCCATTTTAGGACATGATCAGATATCAAAGTCAAACATCAGAATAATTTGCAATGAATGAGGAATACGGTGGTTCATAGTCCGCGCCGCCCAAGGTTCAAAGATACGATCACACATAAAGGTGAAGCATGAATGTGGTTTATTGTCAACACGTTTCAAGGTTTCCAAACCTCTTCATCAGCACCAAACCACAATGATCATCAAAATAATGTCAAATTGAGGCTCAACATGTTAGGCTATGGGTTGAACTAGATGGACTTAAGGTTTTCCTTCAACCTTAATAACTATGTTACTATGAGAGAACTGACTTTGATATTTGACTCGGACATCTGAATCTGACATTTTACTTTGATATCGGACTTAATTTGTTTGCTTATAATATATTCCTACCTAAATATCTATTAAAATAATAATGAACCTATAGCTTACCGGTAAGGCAATTGTGTCACACATAATTTTGGTTTGAAATGATAATCATAAAAAAGAAATTCACTATCCCCTATTGGAACTCGAAATCTCTGTCTGAAAGCCAGCACACTTACCATTGAGCTATACACTCAGTTGAAGACAGACAGGCTTTATATTTGGTTACGTGATTTCCAGTGCAAACATGTGTCTGAAACTCGTAGGGACTTTCACACTGACCTCCTCAAGCCAAGTTCAAATGATGTTTGACTTTGATATCTGACTTTCTTCACACATTAGAATGAGAATCATAATGACTTTCAGACACCCTGGGTATTTGCCTAGTTAAAGGGAACCTGTCGGCAAAATTGTGCACAGTAACCTACAGACAGTGTCAGGTCGGTGCCGTTATACTGATTACAATGATACGAGGGGCGCCTGAAAAGTTCGAGGCCCGACCCCGAAGTAATGACTGTGGGTTAACATTTTTCAGTCAGTTCTCGACATAGTCTCCCTTGAGGGTCACACAGGTATGCCATCGCTCTTGGAGTTTCATTAGTCCACTGTGGTAGAACGTTCCGTCTTGCTCCTTCAAAAAGTCCTTTACGGTGTCCATGACGGCTTCATCAGAAGGAAAACGACTTCCATAAAGATGCTTTTTCATCTGTGGAAATAGGTGATAGTCCGAGGGAGCCATATCAGGGGAATAGGGTGGGTGCTGAAGCAGTTGGAAACCACGGGAGTGAATTGCAGCCATTGCAACAGCTGATGTGTGAACTGGCGCATTGTCCTGGTGAAACAACACCCCTTTCCGCAGCATCCCTCGAGGTTTTTCCTTAATTGATGACCTCAGACGATGAATCTGAACTGCATAATATTCCCCATTGATGGTTTGACCTTTCTGGAGGAACTCCAGAAGAATGACACCCTTGGAATCCCACAACACTGATGTCATCACCTTGCCAGCGGATGGAACCACCTTTGCCTTTTTGGGGCGTGGGGAGGTGGGATGTTTCCACTGTTTTGAGGCTTCTTTTGACTCCGGACAAAAGTGGTGTACCCAAGTTTCATCTATTGTAACAAACCTCTGCATAAAAAGTTGAATATCAGCTTCAAACAGTTGCACATTTTCCGCAAAGCGAAGTTCTCTCAGACGTTTGTTCTCTAAGGTCAAAAGTCTGGGCACCCATCGGGCCGAAACTTTATGCTTGTTCAGCAGCTGTGTTAGAATATGACCAACCCTCTCCACTGATATGCCCACACATTGTGCAATGTGCCGCTGTTTGACACGTCGATCTGCCATTACAATGTCTTGCACTTTTTGGACATTTTCATCTGTGCATGCGGTTGAGGGCCGACCACTGCGCGCAGCATCTTCAATTGATGTCTGTCCCCGCTTGAAATCTGAAACCCACTTTTTCACCATTGTATAAGGAGCATTGTCCCCTAATGTCTCCAGCATGTCCTTGTGAATTTCCAATGGTGTCAGTCCTTTTTTCAGAAGGTATTGAATGACTGCTCGCTTTGCCAATTTATCCATTCCCATATTTCAGCCTTGCCACCAAACTTTAAAATGCTGTCACGGAAACCAAAAAAATCAAAATAAATCCAGATTGCTCATGAGACTATTCAACTAAGTAAATAACATATTGCATTGCAAAACAAGACCATGCAAAAAAGATTTCATGGGTGGGCCTTGAACTTTTCAAGCCCCCCTCGTACCTTGGTTGATTAAATCCGTCTTGTGGTTGTTGTTTCATCTTTATTTTCAGTTTTGAGTTAATGAGATTCTCGTGCTCCGGGGTCGGCCTGTGGGGGGCTTCATGCGGTGCTCTGATTAGATATGCATCTGTATGGCTTCTGAGATGACACTGATCCCTGACCCCTATTTTACATACTGAATATAATATGGTTTGAACAAAAAAATCACATTCAACAGGCAGGTGCCAGTGCTGTAGCATGACACAGTGGATAATATGAATATTTTTGCTTTATTTAGACATATAGTTTTGTTTGAAAGAAAAAAAATGGTCTTAATCAAAATGGCGCTGGCGGCCACACCTGCGCTGTAGAGTCTATCACACTCCGATAGATGCTACTGCACAGGCGCCACCATTTTGGCAGAGAAAAAAAAATAGGCCTCATCAAGATGGCGCCGGTGGCGCCTGAATAGTAGAATCTATCGGAATGTGATAGATACTACTGCGCAAGCCCCATCGCCATTTTGGTTAAGGCTGATTTTTTTTTTTTTGCTGCCAAAATGGCAACGGCGGACATTTTTTAAATCCGTATAACGGCACCAGCCTGACACTGTCTGTAGTTTACTCAGCGCAATCCTGCTGACAGGTTCACTATCACATAAGCCAAGAAAAATTAACAGCCAGAATTACTTGAATCTATGGATGAATGGTAAGGCTTCAATCTCATTGAGCAGAACTTCTAGGTTCAAATCCCAGGAGCAGAAGAACAACTTTTTTACTTTTAAAATTATGCTGGCTAGCACACAAACTATAGTGCCTTGTATTAACTTTCTCTACATGATAAATGCCATTTGCAAAAACGAGACTAAACTTTGAAGGGGTTGGACCATCAGGAACATTGCTAGCATAACCTAGCGATATGCCATCAATGTCACAGAAGGATCAATCCATTTAAAAAACCCTTATGTTTGATCTGGAAAATAAATCTCCATTGATATACTTAGAAAATGCTCCAAAAACTAGGAGAGAGACAGATCAAAACTGGCTGACAATCAAAATGTCAGGTATTAAAAGTCAAACAACACTAGGGTCTGTGTGCTAGCCAACATACCGTAGTTTTAAAAATAAAAAAAATAAAAAATGATCTGCTCCTAGAGCTCTGCTTTATGAGACAGAAACCTGACCGTTAAGCCATAAGCTCAAGTGATACTGACTAGCAATTTTTCTTGGTTTCAGTGATTAACCATGCAAAAAACCTGGGGTGTCTGAAAGTCATTGCGATCCTCATTCTGATGTGTGAAGAAAGTCAGATATCAAAACCAAACATCAAAGTCAAACATCATTTGAATTAGGCTTGGAGGAAGTCTGTGTGATCGTCTCAGTGAGTTTTAGACACATGTTTGCACTGAAAGTCAAGCAACCAAATAGAAGGCCTATGTTCCTTAGACTGAATGTATAGCTCAGAGGCTTACTGACAGGGTTTGGAGTTCACATCCCAGTAGAAGACAGTGACACAGATGCCTAACCATTAAGCTACATGTTCATTATTCATTCGATTTGATATTCAGGTAATATATAATAAGCAAACAATAAGTTAGGTGCCATATGTCAGCGTCAGCTGTCAGACAGGGTATTTAGCCTCAATCTAACATCATTCTGATGTCTGACCTTGATATCTGATCATGTCCTAAAATGGACATCGCTTCATTAAAGCGTCTGAAGAATTATCAGCCTCACTGTACACATTCCTATCCTATCAGTGACTCTATATGGCATGTGCCTTCTTAGCGATAGTAGGCAGATCCACAATTGAACATATTACACGTACATTTGCAGGCAGAATATGCCATGAGAAAGTACCGGTAAGTTAGACATGGGCAGGCGCTGTGTACCAGCCTCATAAGTATTTTTATGTCTGCACTGATGTTTTTAATGTTGAAGGAATAAAGTTTCAGAAGTTTTCCCGAAGTGCTGGGAATAATTAATATGAACACTATTTCCTGATTTACTTGTCACCACAATCATTCAGTAAGCGGAAGTGATTTCGGAAAGAGAGGGCTAGGGGCCACAAGGAAAGTCAATTCTTCCCAGATGCTCTCCTGTGTTGTGAGCAGATTACAGACACGGTTTTATGGCATCTGAATTCTGTGAATGGAAGGCGTAAGGTGGTCCTGTGTACGCCATGGAACGAGTTATCCTAATTCTTAAACAATTTTCAACAGTCTGTGCAATTTCTGAAACACTGAACTAAATGCTATATCGCAAAATTGCTGTCTAGCTAGTGAGCGTGAAACATTCAGAAATATGTGAGCATTTTATGGAGCTATATTTTTACACATTCGGCTACATCCCCAATGACTTTTGGCAAGTTTCTTACGCTGCACATTTTCAAAGAAATGCAAGTGACTTATTTTACTTAATAAATGTTGAAATGGTGCAGAAAATCTGCAAAATCAAAACCTCACCAAAAGCTCATCGTGGGAACAAAACCTAACAGCTCATTAATGGGATTCTGCCATGTTTGGAAACTATTCCCTCTCCACAGGATATCAGAGAACTTCTCTAAAGAGACCCGTATGAATACAGAGGTGGTCAATAATGGGCACTGCCGCTCCATTCATTCTTAATGGGACCACTGGAAATAGCAGCATTTGGCTAATTGTTTAGCATTCCCATAAGAATGAATGAAGCACTGTTGCACATTATTGACCACTAGATATTCAGCACCCCGAACACCGGATGTTTCTCGCACTATCATCTGTATGACAGCACGAAAAACACAGACGGCTCTGATTGGCGGTAAGATTAATAACACTGGTCAGAGCGCTGTGGTTCTCACGCTGTCAAATGAGAGAGTGAGCCCACAGCTGTGACCGGAGGTAGAAAGTATACCTTCGGTCACTGGCATCGGGCTGATGGGACTACTACTCCCATCAGCCTAAGCCTGCTGCCGCTAATAACAGCGAGCGAAGGCAGTGGCTGATGGGAGTATTCATCAGCCGTCGCCAGCATTCTAAATAAATAATTTAAAAAATTTAAAAAAACAGCGTGTGTTCCCCTGTGTTTTTGATAACAAGCCAGGCAAAACTGACAGCTATGGGCGTCAATCCTCAACTGTCAGCTTTAGCAAAGCTTATTATCTAGAAAAGAGGGATTTTTGGTACTCACCATAAAATGTCTTTCTTGGAGCCTTCATTGGGGGACCCAGATAACCATGGGGTGTATGCTGCTGTCGCTAGGAGGCTGACACGAGGCAAAAAAAGTAAACATAGCTCCTCCCCAGCAGTATACACCCACCGACAAGCACAAAGCAGCTCAGTTAGTGTAAAAGCAGTAGGATAAGCAACAAACTCAATCTATGTACCAAACCCACAACAAAGGCACATAGACCCAATAGAGGTACAAATAGTTAGGGAGGGTGCTGTGTCCCCCAATGAAGGCTCCAAAAAAGAGCTTTTACGGCGAGTACCAAAAATTCCTCTGTCTTTATCACTTCATTGGGGGACACAGGTAACCAAGGGACTTCCCAAAGCAGTCCCTAGGGTGGGAAACAGAAAGCATGCAAAGAAAAGCAGACTCAGGTCGGCCAGTGCGCGACCACCGCCTGCAGCACCTTTCTCCCTAGGCCTGCATCAGACGAGGCGTGGGTATGAACCCTGTAAAACCTCACAAAGGTGTGCAAAGAAGACCAAGTTGCGGCCTTACAAATCTGTAAGGCCGAGGACTGGTGACAAACTGCCCAGAAAGCTCCCACTGCCCGGGTGGAGTGAGCCTTTACCCCCGGAGGAGGCTGTTTGTCCTGAACGTGATATGCCTTCAGTATTCCCGAATGAATCCAATTGGCAATAGTAGACTTGGAAGCTGGAAGCCCCTTACGACGACCTTCTGAGCTGAGAAATAGAGAATCAGAGTGGCGAAAGGGAACAGTCCTTGAAGGTAAACTTAGCTAGCTTTAACCAGATCCAGCTCGTGGTGGGACTTCTCCATGGGGTGGACCAGAGAGGGACATAGAGAAGGAAGGATAATGTCTTAATTAATGTGAAATGAAGAGACCATTTTAGGTAAGAAGGAGAGAACGGGTCTGAGGACCACCTTGTCCTGATGTAGAATCAGGAACGGAGAACGGCAGGATAATACCGCCAACTCAGACACTCTCCTGATGGACGTAATGGCAACTAAAAAGGAGACCTTCCATGACGGGACAGAAAACGAAATGTCCTGAATGGGCTCAAAAAGAGTATGCTGAAGTGCACCAAGAACAAGGTTAAGATCCCATGGATCTATCGGAGGAGGTGCCAGGTGGGAGATTCCATGAAGTAAGTCTTTGCCTGGGAACGAGAAGCCAGATTTTGTTGGAAAAGAATCAACAATGCAGAAACTTGACCCTTAAGGATACTAAGTGATAAACCAGAGTCAAGACCCTCTTGGAGAAAACCCAGAATGGAAGGCAGAGAAAAGGACATAGGAACAAAATTGTTGTCCTCACTCCACCGAAAGAACGCCTTCCAGCATATTTTTCACGACTCTTGGAATCAATGGGAGAGGCAGAAAAAGATAAGGCAGCTGGAATTGGGACCACGGGATTACTAGAGCATCAAAACCAATGGCTAGCGAATCTCGGGACCTGGCTACAAACTGAGGAACCTTGTGATTCAACCGAGATGCCATCAGGTCGATGTCCAGGGTGCCTCATCTCTGGCATATTTGGTCAAAGACAGCGGGGTTGAGAGACCATTTGCCTGATGCGTGGCACTGAAGACTCAGAAAATCGGCTGCCCAATTTTCCACCCCTGGTATATGCACGGCTGATAGGTTGGGAATGTGATGCTCTGCCCATAACAGAATCCTTGCTATCTCTGCCATGACCTGTTTGCTGCGAGTTCCGTCTGGATGGTTTATGTAAGCCACGGCAGTTGCGTTGTCTGACTGTATGAGGATCGGCTGGCCTGTAAGTAGTGTCTGCCAGCAGCGATGAGAATAGAAGATTGCCCTAATCTCCAGGAGATTGATGGGCAGAGCGGCTTCTTGGGAGTTCCAGCGACCCTGCACCTGTGTGATGAGGGAAAAAACGCTCCTCAACCTAGGAGACTGGCGTCGGTGGTGATGACCTGCCACCGGAGAGGAAGGAAGGATCTTCCACACAGCACTGAGGCGGAGAGTGTCCACCAAGTCAGGGAATGCCTCACATTGAGAGTCAGTAGAATGGGCAGATCAAGGGAAGCAGTCCTCTTGTCCCAAGCAGACAAGAGGGCCAGCTGAATGGGGCGGGAATGGAACTGGGCAAAAGGCACAGCCTCCATGGCGGCAATCATTTTCCCTAGAACTCTCATGCAGGATTGTAGGGAGAGTGGAGATGATCGCCTTACAGCGTGGATCCTCTGGCAGAGAGAGGAAAACTTCTTCCCTGGAAGGAAGACACGGGCTTGGACCGTGTCGAACCTCATGCCCAGAAACACCAGGCTCTGTGCTGGGGTCAGGGAGGTCTTCTCCCTGTTGATTATACAGCCAAGACGGACCAGAGTGTTCAAGGTGATCTGAAGACTCTTGTCGCAGTCTCGGCGGGATGGCCCTTTGATCAAAAGATTGTCTAAGTAAAGGATTATGATAATCTACTTGGAACTAAGGAAGGCAATGACTGCCGCCATGACCTTCTTGAATACTCTGGGAGCAGAGGCCAGGCCAAAGGGAAGAGCCATAAACTGATAGTGATCCCTCTGGATCGCAAACCGAAGGAATTTCTAATGCTGTACACAAACAGGAATGTGGAGGTACGCATCTTGAATGTCTACATAGCAAAGAAATTCCCCTGGTTCCATGGAGGCGATTACCGAGAGTAGGGACTCCATCCTGAAATTACGGATCCGAACGTGACGGTCTATCGCTTCAGGTCCAAAATCGAACGGAGAGACCCATCTTTTTTGGGGACTACAAAGTGGTTTGAGTAAAACCCTGAAAACCACTCGTGCCAGGAACAGGTAGGATTACTTCCATGCATAATAAGGAAGAGACGGCCTGGAGGATACCTGGAGCCTGAGTCAGGAGTCTTGGCGGACAAGACTGATAGAACTGTCTTCCTGGGGGGAAGAAAAGTCGATTTTGTAGCTGGAAGTCTCTGACCCAGTCATTGTCGACCACAGACAACCAGGCGTCCCGGAAGAAAAGAAGCCGGCCTCCCACCCAGGAGAGATTCCTGGGTGGAGGTGACCCATCACGTCAAGGAGAAACTTTTGGTGCAAGACCCAGAGGGCTTGGAGGAGAGACCCTTTGGCCGCCAGTGAGGTGCAGGTTTGAAGGACGGCTTCTTCCCTTCCCCTTGGGCGGAAAAGAGGTCCTGCTGGGAGGAAGTCAATGAAGAAGAGAAAGGCCAAAAGGAACAGAATTGGAGCAACCTCTTCCTATTGAAAGGTCGCTTAGGTTTGGCTTGAGGAAGAGAAGTGCTCTTCCCACCGGTAGCATCTGAAATTATTTGATCCATCTTGGACCCAAACAGTCTAGAGCCTCGAAAGGAAAGATTAGTAAGGGACTTCTTAGACGGTGGGTCTAACCAGAGAATGCGGTGTATAGCAATGATATTGCTGGTAGCCCTGGCAGAACAGAAGATATTTGCTGGCATGGGCAATCTGGTCTGCCAAATGGGCCAGATCATCCGGAGGGGCTGCCGCTAGGATACCCTGACGAAGCATTCTTGCCCAGGCAGACATGGACTTTGCTACCAAGGTGGATGCAAAAATGGGGCAGAGGGAGGCGCCAGCTGCGTCAAAGGCTGACTTAGCCAAGGATTCAATCTGCCTATCCATAGAGTCCTTAAGAGATGCACCGTCCGGCAGAGACAAGACTGTCTTGGACAGGTGAGAAACCGGCAGGTCCACATTAGGGGACTCTGTCCATCTACCAATGAGGTCTGGGCTAAAAGGATAAAGGATGTCTACCTGCTTCCTTCCTAGGAAGTGCTTTTCAGGGTGTTCCCAATGTTTACACATAATCGCTTCAAATTCCCTGTGATTGGGGAAAGTCCGGGACGGATGTTTTACCCGTTTGAAAGAAACGGAGTGCTCCTGAGCAGATGCCTCGACCTCCTTCAGGTTAAGAGTTTAGGTAATTTCCAAAATAAGGCTATTGACCATATCCTGCATTTCTGAGACCTGTATCAAACTCAGCCTCAGACTGGGAATCCGCATCCGACCCAAAAGCCACCTTTGAGGAGGGGGCATGGGGAGAAGATTGCATCCTGAAGGATGCAGAGGGACCTGGAGAACAGAAGGAGGAACTGGAAAGAGCCCACTTCCTTGGCTTTGTACCCGATGTGTCCCTGCGGAGGTCGTGGGCAGGTGCGTGCAAATCACCGTGAGAGGCATTCGGAGCACTGGTGGCGGTAGACAAGTGTTGAAGTCGCTCCCGAACTTGGCCCAGGGACTGTGATACTTTTGTTAAGTCGGAGACTGACTGTGAAATGGCAACAGCCCACTCCGGAGGGAGGGATGTGCTCTCATCCCGGGTGTTAGGGGGCTTCTGTGGGGCAGACATGGCGGAAGGACTGCAGGACTGGCAGAAAGGGGAAGGCTGACCTGAAGACCACTTTCTTTTGCAGACAGCACAGGCCTAGTGAATCACAGTAGGCTTAGAGGGGCAAAAAGAAGCCTCTCTAGGGTTGGGCATAAGTCGAGCCTTGGTAATACTGCTATGAAGGGTTATTTAAGGGGACAGGAAAAAAGGGAGAGGGAGGGCAGAGTCTACCCGATATCAGTGATGAGCAGCAGTGCTGTGTAGCTGGTTGTGTCCCCCTATGGTAGATGTGAAGAGATCCAATGTCGAGGTAGAGCAGGCAGTGACGATCCAATCTGCTGAGGCACAAGCTGTAATGGAGTACCCCTCTGATGGAATCGCCGGGGGCATGTACAGGCAGGGAGAGGAAGCTCCGTGACAGGAGCAAAAGCGCGCCGAGAAGATGCGTGCTGTGAAGCGGAGAGGGGTTGGGGGCAGCAAGGTCTGCTATTAGGCTGAAAAGAGCACGCAATTTAAAAACGCGGTGGTGAGTGGCCAGAGAAAGCCAGGAGGAGGCAAGGCAAGGAAAAAATGGCCGCAGCTGTTCGAGGATTACTACATTACAGCCACCCTGTCCCAGGCCTGTCCAGCTACGGGGAGGGGATTATACGTGCCTGTGAGGCGTGTTCCCGGTCCTACTCACAGATGAGGATGCCATCAGAATACCCCGGGGGATGGGGTCACTAGTATGAGAAATCCTCCTTCCCGCACCGTCTCCAGGCGGTGCAGAAGACGGCATCAACCCCTTACCAAAAGGGGGAAGGCCACCACTGGTGACCACTGTTTTCCTCCCAGCACTCTTCGAGGAGAGGGGTGGGGTGGGAAAAGGCTTGGATCGACCACCGGGAATCACCCTGAACACCCGTGAAGGTGACAGGGGATTAGGTCCTGCCTTGCAGGTCCAAGAGTGGGTGATGGGGGTGACACCACACTGCTCTCTCAGTCGCATAAATGTGGGAACACAGGGTGAGAAATTGCACCCTGTTACCCTGAAGACAAACAAGAACTTGTTAAGACAAAGAAAAAAGGTTAATAAAAACACAACAGGTGACCTAAAAAGGAAAACTGAGGATCTGAGATCAGATCCAGGTATGCCTCCTACTGACACTAAGTTTAAACTGAGCTGCTTTGTGCCAGTTGGTGGGTGTATAGTGCTGGGGAAGAGATATTTTTACTTTTTTGCCTAGGTTACCTGGGTCCCTCAATGAAGCGATAAAAAAAAGAGAAGTCCCCACGTTGTTTTTTTTAATTATTTAAATAAATGAGCCTCTCACCACAGTTCAGGGGCCCAGTTGGGGATGCAGCCTCAGTGACAGGCGGTAACCTCGATGACTTCACCACTGGTCACTGGTGCTGCGCTTGCAGAAGCTCATTCCTCAGTGGTTCTCAGCCTGGCTGGTCGCATCTTGGCACCGTCCAGGTTGAAAAATGTTTATCCCCAGACATGGATAACGGCGTGGGACAGAACAATGGACAGGTGAGGGATATGGTTGTTTTTTTTCTTACAGGAGACCATGGCTTCAAAGGAATGGGTGCTAGGTGAGTTCTAACTGTGTTTGTTACTTTTAAATAAAAAAGTGTGTTTTTATTTAAAATAAAGGACTTTATACTTGCTGTGTATTTATTTACAATACAACTATAGAATTAGTAATGAAGAGGCATCTTATAGATAGGCGTCCATTACGAAGACAAGGTCACGAACAATACAAAGGTGACATCAACCCGACAAATATGAACCCCACTTGCCACCACCACAGGGCAAGAGGGAAAAGCCGTGCAAAGCGTCAGTATTGGGGAATCTATTAGATGTGCTTTTTCTGGGACTGATGCGTGCTGCTATTTTTAGGCTAGGGGGGCAATATCCATGGCTCCTTACCAGCCTGAGAAAACCAGCCCCCCCCCCAGCTGTCTGCTTTAGCTTGACTGGTTGTCAAAATTGGGGGGCACCCCACATTGTTTTTTATAATTATTTATTTAAATAGTTAAAAAAAAAAAGGTGTGGGGAGCCCTCTATTCTTGATAACCAGCCTTGCTAAAGCTGACAGCTGAGGGCTGCAGCCTGCAGCTGTCAGTTTTGCCTGGCTGGTTATCAAAAATACAGGGGAACCCACGCCATGGATTTTTTTAAAATTATTTATTCAGAGAACAGGCACCGGCTGATGAATACACCGTTCAGCCGCTGCCTGCTCTCTCTGTTATTAGCGTCAGCAGGCATAGGCTGATGGAAGTAGTAGTCCCATCAGCCAATGCCAGTGATTAGAGGTAAACTTTTTATCTACGGTCACAGTTGCAGGCACACGCTTTCATTTGACAGCATGGGATCGGCAGCTCTCTGACCACCGGTAATGATTTTACCGCAGATAAGAGGCAGTGATTGCAGCGCTAACACTTAACAGAGTTGCAAACACTGGATATTCCGGCCCCCTCATTCAAGTGAATGGGGTCCGGATTCAGGTGGAGTACTGTTCTGGTACACGAACCAAACTTTTTTGTTTAACTGTTCGGCCGAACGTGCCAGACCTGAATATCCAGGGGTTCACCCATCACTATTGACCACCACTCCATTCACACAGGACTCTTCGGAGCCCCAGTTCTTGAAATCAATCAGGGTCCCAGAGGTCGGATCACCAGCTATTGGGAAGTTATCCCCTATCCTGTGAGTAGAGGGTATCTTTCAAACTTAGTACAACCCCTTTAATCTACTGAAATAAAAATACTAAGTATCGACAGCATAATTTTGAGACACTAAATGACATGCTAACAAATCAAACTAATCAGCATAACATTAAAATGGAAAAACAGAAAAAATGTGCAAACCCACTTGAAATTTAACAAAATCTTTAGGTATATGGGTTGGATATTGATATTACAGCTTATTAAGGATTTACATGCAAACTGATAATCCCAGATTAATTCATCATGAGCTACATGGCAATACCACATTTTGCTTGTGTACTTTAATTACAGCAAAAGCTAATTTAGCTGTGGATGCAGAAAATGTATCTTGCACAAAAATGAATGTGGAAAACTCATAAGCCTGCTCAATATCGAGCAGCTATGTTTATCTGTGACAAAAAATATGTAGGTAATTAAAGCATTTATTTCACCTAAATTGGTTACCTGCCTCGTTAAGGGCTACACTTTCGTTTTTTTTCCCTTCTCTTCTTCCAAGAGCGATAACTTTTTTTTTTATTAATATACAATGGTGGTCAAAAGTCCTGCATAGGATAAATTGATTTTTCAAGTTTTAAACGTTTTCTGTCGAATATCTTTGATGCTAATATGACATATTATATATGGTTTTGTTCATAATACAATTTTGCATTCTCTCCCTGTAATATTTTTAGCTTTTGAAGCAGTTTTGCCTGAAAATATTGCAACAATATAGGAATTGAAAGCACAACTAAATATTGTACAGCTTCAAATCCAAAATTAGCCAATCACAGATGAGGTTCTTGTGACCAATCATAACCTGGATATGGCAGCCAATCACATTCCATTACATTGCATCACATCTGCTGCTTTGTTTGTTTGTTTGTTTTATCTGTTGGTCTATCTAGTGAATCATACTGTAGAGCTTTATGATGGGAGCCTTCAGATTTTTGTCAGCGGAGGATCGTGTGCGAGTTGTGGTGCTACATGAAGAGGGTTATACTGGCCCCCAGATCGCAAGGAAGGCCGGCTGTAATCAGAGTACAGTCGTAAGAATTTTGCAGAAACATAAGCAGCTTGGAATTACCCAGGACAGGCCCAGATCTGGTTGGCCCAGAAAGTCAACTAAAAGGGAGGATAGAGTACTGATAAGAACATCCCTTGCCAATCGAAAGCTCACCTCTCCTCAGCTTCTGCGAGAATGGCAAGAAAAGTGCAATATTGAGGTATCAACATCAACTGTTAGGAAGAGATGTTTGGAAGCAGGATTGAGAGGGTGCAAGGCCCAAAAGAAGCCATTGATGACATCCATAGAAAGACAAAGGCGAAAACTGTGGGCATTGAAATATTCAAAATGGAGGAAGGAGGAATGGGAAAAAGTGTTATTTAGTGATGAAAGCACTTTTTGCATTTTAGGAAATGATGGCAAGTCTTATGTGAGAAGGTTTCCATATGAAGAGTACAAGCCAGAGTGTTTGAGCTTCTCTGTGGAACATCCGATGAAAGTAATGGTCTGGGGCTGTATGGCAACCAATGGTGTTGGAAGGCTTCATATTGTCCCCGGACCTCAATCCAATTGAAAATTTGTGGCACACGGTATCAATAGAGATATCTAAAAAACAGCCAAGGACCAAGAGAGAGTTGATTGAGTCTCTGATACAGGCCTGGAACCACATCATCACTCGTGAACATCTGCAGAAGCTTGTTCACTCAATGCCACAGAGATGCAAGTTGGTGCTCAAGTGCAAAGGCAGGCCAATAAAGTATTAGAAGCTAAAGATGCACTCAAAAGGCCCTTTTCAGGACTCTGAATTAAATAAAAAATAATAAATCTTAAAAAGTAAAATTTAAGTCTGTGTGAACTTGTATTGGAAGTTAATGAACTTAGAAACCTGTTCACCATTCTACACACTGTACTGGTGTAGGTATGGTTATGCTGTAAAAAAAATTATCAAAAATGCGCATACCATAACAATTTATACACTTGGGACATTCAAAAATGAGTATGGCATACAATGAGGGATTACAAAAACATATACAGTACAGACCAAAAGTTTGGACACACCTTCTCATTGAAAGATTTTTCTGTATTTTCATGGCTATGAAAATTGTACATTCACACTGAAGGCATCAAAACTATGAATTAACACATGTGGAATTATACATTACACTTTACAAAAAAGTGTGAAACAACTGAAAATATGTCTTATATTCTAGGTTCTTCAAAGTAGCCACCTTTTGCTTTGATTACTGCTTTGCACGCAGAAAAGGTGAACGGATGGACTCTACATGCCTGGTTCCCACCATGAAGCATGGAGGAGGTGGTGTGATGGTGTGGGGGTGCTTTGCTGGTGACACTGTTGGAAATTTATTCAAAATTGAAGGCATACTGAACCAGAATGGCCACTACAGCATCTTGCAGCAGCATGCTATTCCATCCGGTTTGCGTTTAGTTGGACCATCATTTATTTTTCAACAGGAAAATGACCCCAAACACACCTCCAGACTGTGTAAGGGCTATTTGACCAAGAAGGAGAGTGTTGGGGTGCTATGCCAGATGACCTGGCCTCCACAGTCACCAGACCTGAACCCAATCGAGATGGTTTGGGGTGAGCTGGACCGCTCACCGCTTCAATTTTGAATAAATCCCCAAAGTGTCACCAGCAAAGCACCCCCACACCATCACACCACCTCCTCCATGCTTCACGGTGGGAACTAGGCATGTAGAGTCCATCCGTTCACCTTTTCTACATGCAAAGCAGTAATCAAAGCAAAAGGTGGCTACTTTGAAGAACCTAGAATATAAGACATAGTTTCAGTTGTTTCACACTTTTTTGTAAAGTGTAATGTATAATTCCACATGTGTTAATTCATAGTTTTGATGCCTTCAGTGTGATTCTACAATTTTCAGTCATGAAAATACAGAAAAATCTTTGAATGAGAAGGTGTGTCCAAACTTTTAGTCTGTACTGTATGTTCCACCAGTTTCACTGTAGAGATGCAGAAGTATGAAATATATAGTTTCTTCATGCCTATGCAGGACTTTTGAACACCACTGTAGATATTTTAGGGCTTATTTTTTGAGGTGATGAGTTTTACTTTTGAATGTCATTTTACCATATAGTGTGCTGAAAATGGGGGAAAAAAACAAAAACACAATTCTGCCATTGCTTGGGTTTTGTTTTCACGATGTTCATTGTGCAATAAGAATGACTGGGGAGCCTAATTCTTCAGGTCAGTACAACTATAGTTATATCAAACTTCATTATTTAGTGGAATAAAAAAAACAGAATTTTGTAAAAAATAAAATAAAATAAATAAAAAATTATAATTTTTGGGATTTCAATCTTCCTAAAACCGATTTCATTTCTCTGTCAATGAACTTGTGGAGGGCTTGTTTTTTGCATGACAAGTTGCAGTTTTTGTTGATCTAATATTGGCGTACCTGTCACATTTGACTGCATTTTTGGAGGTTAGATGTGCATTTTAATTTATTATTTTATTGATGGCATTTACTGTACCTTATGATAAATTTACATTTTCATAAAATCAGACTTTTCCGATTTCGACAATAACAAATATGCTTATTTTTTTACTCTATTTTGAACGAGGAAAAGTGGAAGATTCAAATTCAATCTTTATTTTTAATTAAATTTCCCTAATTGAGTTATATAATCTTAGATCAAGTTAAACCAAGTGGGTGGCAAAGCCAAATAGAAGCTCCATCTCAGAGGAGGAAAAATTCTTTCCTCTTTTTTAAGATGAGGTTGATTTTTAGCATATCCCAAAAAGGGGCTCTAAAATGAAGCTTCATTTTAAACAAGAAAAGGGAAAATGACAAAAAAAAATACATTTTTAGGAAGGGTACAAGAAAGTATAAATGGCGATTTGATTGACAAGACAAAAGGGAAGTCATTGGACTAAACTGAAAATGAGCATGCATGTTGACCAAACTTACGTCCTGTTCAGTAGGGGTGTGATAAATGGGTGCATGCTTTGTCACATTCAGCTCTTTTACGTCTATCTTCCTAAAAACGTCATATACTTTTCTGACCTTGAACACCTGGTTTCTTGGCGTTTTGTTTCCATTGTAGCCCATATCATTTCCATTACTGGGGGATGAAGGTCCAAGGCGAAAAACATGGCAGAATATCCGCACAATCCGTAGCAGACTCTTCATTTGAGCTTCATAACTACTGGAGAGACTTTTGATGCAGAGTTTTATGTGAATTTCTTTAGAATGGCACTTATTCAAACAGCGAAGATTAACTGAATCTCGAAATAGTTAACGTGGTGTGCAGAAAGGTAGAGATTGCTTACCTTACTTTAAAGGGAATCTGTCAGCAGGAATTCAAACCTCAAACTACTTATATGTGCATGTAGCTCTTTCACAGACAAGTCCAGCAATACCAGTACATGGCCAATCTGTCCCTCCATTACTGAGAAATAAGCATTAGAATTTATATACAGTGGGGGAAATAAGTATTTGATCCCTTGCTGATTTTGTAAGTTTGCCCACTGACAAAGACTGTGCTCAATAAAGAGCATAGAATACTCACTTATCTCTTTGCACACAGTCCTGGCCTGCAGATCATTGAATATTCCGGCAGCTGCCCTTCGGCTTGCAAGCAGCACATGACGTCCCTGCCATGGCCTGCTTACAAGCATTAAGCAGCTACTGGCATCGGACCAGGACGGTGCGAGGGAGCGCCGGGAAGATAAGTGTAATGTTTTTTTTTAAAATGTTTTTGATAGGACCATGCATACCAGGACCGGGATGGGGGCCAATCATTTCAGAATGCCATTAAAGAAATATGAATATTCATTGCCCTCCACGCCCAGGGGCGTGGAATGCAGTGAATATTCATCTCTCTTTAGCAGCGGGCACAGAAGTTAGCCGCAGCTACCGGCACCTGCGTCTGTGACCCACTGCTCGGCCAAAACGGCTCCCCCACCACAGCCGGTACATCCGGACTATAAGACACACCCCCATTTTCCCCCACATTTTTGGTGGAAAAAAGTGTGTCTTATAGTTCGAAAAATACGGTATTTAAATTTATGTGCATTTTGCAGTGAGAAATAAGTTTTTGATCCCTCTGGCAAACAAGACTTAATACTTGGTGGCAAAACCCTTGTTGGCAAGCACAGCAGTCAGACATTTTCTGTAGTTGATGCTGAGTTTTGCGCTCATGCCAGCAGGAATTTTGGTCCACTCCTCTTTGCAGATCATCTATAAATCATTAAGATTTTGAGGCTGTCGCTTGCCAACTCAACTTCAACTCCCTCCATAAGTTTTCTATGGGAGTAAGGTCTGGAGACTGGCTAGGCCACTCCATGACCTTAATGTGCTTCTTTTTCAGCCACTCCTTTCTTGCCTTGGCAATATGTTTTAGGTCATTTTCTTGCTGGAAGACCCAGCCACAACACATTTTTACTGTCTTGGTGGAGGGAAGAAGGTTGTCACTCAGGATTTTACGGTACATGGCTTCATCTATTCTCCCACTGATGCGGTGAAGTAGTCCTGTGCCCTTAGCAGAGAAACATCCCCAAAACATAATGTTTCCACCTCCACGCTTAACAGTGGGGACAGTGTTCTTTGGGTCATAGGCAGCATTTCTCTTCCTCCAAACACAACAAGCTGAGTTAATGCCAAAGAGCTCAATTTTTGTCTAATCTGACCACAGCACCTTCTCCCAATCACTCACAGAATCATCCAGCTTTTCACTGGCAAACTTCAGACGGGCCTGCACATGTGCCCTCTTGCGAGGGGGACCTTGAGGGCACTGCAGGATTTTAAACCTTTAGGGCGTAATGTGTTACCAATAATTTTCTTGGTGACTGTGGTCTCAGCTGCATTGAGATCACTAACAAGTTCCCCCCATGTAGTTTTAGGCTGATCTCTCACCTTCCTCATGATCAAGGATACCCCACGAGGTGAGATTTTGCATGGTGCCCCAGATCGATGTCGACTGACAGTCATTTTGTATTTCTTCCATTTTCTTACTATTGCACCAACAGTTGTCTCCTTCTCACCCAGCGCCTTACGTATGGTTTTGTAGCCAATTCCAGCTTTGTGCAGTTCTACGATCTTGTCCCTGACATCCTTATAAAGCTATTTGGTCTTGCCCATGTTGTAGAGGTTAGAGTCTGACTGATTAATCGAGTCTGTGGACAGGAGTCTTTTATAAAGGTGACTATGTAAGACAGCTGTCTTTAATGCAGGTAATGAGTTGATTAGGAGCATCTAACTGGTCTGTAGGAGCCAGAACTCTTAATGGTTGGTAGGGGATCAAATACTCAATTCTCACTGCAAAATGCAAATAAATTTATACAAAGTGATTTTCTGGATTTTATTTTTGATATTCTATCTCTCAATGTTAATATTAACCTACCCTTAAAACTATAGACGGTTCATGTCTTTGTCAGTGGGCAAACTTACAAAATCAGCAAGGGATCAAGTACTTATTTCCCCCACTGTAGAAATTAGGCTGTAGAACAGTAGCCTCTGTCACTCCAGCTCTATTTCCCACCCAGGGCCGCTTCCTCCTGCTTGACTCACAGCCTCTATGCTGTGTAACTTCAGACAAAGAAGCCATCAATCAAGCAGGAGGTAGTGGCACTAAGTGGGAGATAGAGCTGGAATGACAGAGGCTTCAGATCTACAGCCTCATTTGTTTATTAATTCAAATGCTGATTTCTCAGTAACAGAGGAATGGCTGATCATGTAAAGGTATTGCCTTGTATGAAATTCACTGTAATCTTCACTTTTGCAATGCAGAGTGAAATTTGTGCGAAAATGCTACAAATATCCAGTAGAAAATCCACATCAAATCCACAATCTGACTTATGTTGCACATCTAAAATAGTCAGACAACCTCCATTTTACATAAGAGGTTAGAAAAAAATGTAACTTGCCTTTAAATGCAGATGAATTACCTTAGTAGTGTCATTTTCACGTCATTTTTGCTTTAATACCAAATCTAAAATATATTTATAAACATAATTCAATTGCATCATTACATGAAGGAAAGTCTACAGAAGAATGGGGGTCCCATGACCCCATTGTAATAGAGTAGTAGTCACACATACACATTGGATGGAGGACCGCGTGCATAAGACTGACGCAGAATGCAAGTACAACACTCGGCCATCTCTATTAATCTCAGACTTGGAATGAAGAGATTGGCCATGTATGCGCACTCTGATCCATTTAAGCCGAGGATGCCAACCCCCATTACTGTGACAGTGTGACTGGTGGAGGTACCGGAGATCACCCTGTGGACAGAGGATAAAAGTTTTCACCACTCCTAATAATATTAAGAAATTATGTGATTCTTTACCATTACCTTAAGAGTTTATGACCATTTGTAGTGGCAACTTCAGCGAGGCTGGTGAGTATCTTGAGGTATTGGCTTTCATTTAGCTGTGACAAATGTTCAAGGACTTGACGTAACTACAAGAAGAATATTAATTTGAAATATGTAATGAAGTGAAACAAACAGAAACACTAAATTATTTCATTATACAAAAATTAGGACCAAAAATCTCTTAGCAGGTCAATGTCATCATTCATTGTTCGGTAAAAATGACCCAGTAACATAATTCAGTACAAAAATAGGCAAACATCAAACGTGTATATTTTGTTTTTTACATTTTAATGGTTAAAAAAATTCAGAATGCTGTAAAAAAAAAAAAATTAAGTTTTTGTCGCCATTTCTGAGATCCAGAACTTTTTAATTTTTCTTCCGATGGACCTGTATATGACTTGCTTTGGTGCACGGCCAGCGGTAGTTCTTATCAATACCACTTAGGGTACATATGACGTTTTGTTCCTTTTGATCACCTTTTTTGCCTTCGTTTGTGCAGTCGAAGTACTGGCATGACAATTTTCCTTTTGCTTTACCAAGAAGGTTAAATCATTTTAAATTTTGAGAAATATAGCTTTTGTGGACGTGGTGATACCAAATACAGCATGTTAATTTCTTTCCATTTCTTGATTTATAACTAGGGAAAAGAGGAAGTATTCAGACTTATTTATATATTTTTAAAAATTTGTTTTTATGTACAACGGACGTCGGGGCGTGGTTACCCTTTCTACATTCAGAGCTTTCTATCTTTTCAGTCTGCGTTGAGGATTAGATTTTTCACACGTAACCCAGTAGGCAACAGTGAAATATTGTCATTTCTGGAAATATTATGCCATCTATGTATTCTTATCTATAAATAAAAAAACAAAAATTACGCCATACATTTGAAGAGCCGGCACTGTGAAACAACAAGCCCACATTTAAAAGGATAAGCAATTTTAGAAAACCTTGTTAAAAAGTGGCGCCATGTGTACCATACTCATTCATTGAAAGTTGAGCTTACCCAAAACTGTCTGTAGGACCAGCCGACCATCTAATGTATGTGCTAGATATTTCCTTTATATGAACAGGTCAATATTTAGAATTGGTCACATTGAACATTGTTCGGTCACTTTTTATATGAACTGGTTTGAAATTAAAATTCATGCATAAAATATCTAATGAGTTAATATCACTTAAAAGGGTTGGGCACAATCACTCGTTATCACTCGGCTTAGTCTCACTAATTGATTGGATGGCACTGTGCATGCTGGACCTCTACGTCATTCAAAATGGACTTGCAGTGGTCTCTTATTGTGGAAACCAGGCATTCTCTATACAGTAAATAGGTGATCATTTGTATTCGTAGCACAACCCCCTTTAAAGAAGTGTGATAAATTGAACATGTAAAATATCCAGAGAACTGTACCATATTTTCCCGAAGATCTTCATTCTGAGTCATCTGAATTAACGTCTGAAAAAGTCTGGGATGATGTTGTATAAGCACGTCACAGGTTTCTCCATAACCACCCTAGCAAAAAACACGCCAGAATTACATAGTGTACACATTCTTGTATTCACTTATAGGGAACCTATCAGCTGATTCATGCTCCCAAACCACAGGCAGCGTGAGTTAGAGCCTGCCGGCATGACTGCAGCCGGATATACTTCTCTCTGAATCCATCTGTCGTTTCAGAGAGGATATACTTAGACAAAAGCCAGAGACGAGACTAATATGGAGCTACTGCAGGTGATTGAAAGGACTCTTGCTACTGGAGGGACCTGTCAATCACGTGACGCATCTATGGGAGGAGCCAGCCGGGGGCGGAGTTAGACTAGTCACAGCTCTGACTATGGATCCAGAATGGATTGTCTAACTATATTTCCTCTAAAAAAACAGGAGCATTTTAAAGAAAAGTCTACCTGGCTCGCTGCAGCCACACTCTAATTGGGCAGCATGAATTGAGTGGAAGGTTCTCTTTAAAGGGCTTTTTTGATGAAAAAAAAAAAGTTATCCATCCTCTGGAAAGGTGACATTAACTAATTGGTAGGGGTTCAGGGAATTTTTATCCTTGACGGGAAACTTTTATCCCTATTAAAAAAAATCTCTATGGGGTGGCGGGAAACAGTTGAGCATAGCGATCAACAGCCCCATAGAGAATGAATGGAAACTGCCTTTCCATTCTAACAGGGAGTGTCCATTGTGAAGACTGTTCACAGGTCCCAGCGGTCATACCCCAACAGATCAACAAGTTATCCCCTATCCTATGGGTACGAGATAACGTCTTTTTCTATAGACAATTCCGTTAATTAATAGTCCATCCCTCAGATGTCTTTGTGCTGCAGTTCTGATGGAAGACATACCTGCACACAAAGATCCAGTGGAGTAACACCATTCTTATCTGGCAGGTACTTTGCACCACGCAGCAATAATATCTGTGCTGTATCTCTTTGTCCATGGCTGCAGGAAACAAAGAAATCATTTGAGATACAAGCTGGACACTTGATGGAATGGTAATTATAATCTGACCAGAAGCCATGTGAGCAGAAAATCTCTATCCATCTCTGATTATTTCTCTTTTACAAACTACAGCTGGAGGAGAAATTAATTTTATGCTATCTTATCTTCCACAAGAAAAGCATTTACTGTAATTTCCTTTCAGTGAGCAGCAGCAAAAAAAGTAATGTAAAAGAAATGAAAGACAATATACTAATCTAACATCAATGCAACACTAGCATACTAAAAATGAAATGGAAAAAGACACTTCATGGACAGAAAAAAAGTAAATCTATCCTGAAAAGTAGAATGCATTCTTAGAATTATCCATTATAAAGCAAAACCAAAGGAAAACGTTGGACTACATTAATGAATGTTTACTGAACACTGAAACTGCAGCAATAAGAATAAAAAGTCGTGGAATTACAAAAAACACAGGATGGAATGATGTGTTAATAATATACAAAGAATGAAAAAAATGGAAACAAAATTTTCAAAACATCTCGATTTATCCCGTGCCAAATATAGAGGCCTGTAGAGAAATACACAAACTTACACGCCATGTCCTATAAATGAGGCTATTAATGGTTGTCTGAGGAATGTTCTGCCATGCTGAATACACTTCGGACCACAAATCATCAAGATCCGCTGCTGGCAGCTCCCTTTGTAACAGACGACCAACGACGTCCCAGATGTGCTCAATGGAAGACGAGGCTGGAGACGTCGCAGGCTGTGGTAGCATGTTTAGGCCACAGAGATGTGTAATTCTATGTAGGCCGGCACGTGGTGCTCAAACTTGACGCTATATCAAGATGTGTTACATTTGTTTCCAATTGTCATCATTTGCATCTCATTAACATGTCCATTGATCAAGCAATTTCCATAATTTCCATGAGTTTTCCTTCTTGGTGATGCAATTTCAATGTTGAGGAGTTTATATACAATGATGGACACCTTTTTTTCTTATCTCTTGAAGATTGCACTTTAAATGATTTGTCCAGACTTTTGAAATTGAGGACCTAATCCCAGAACTGGTCAGCTATATTAAATTGGTAATGTCCAACACCTAGCACACCCACCGGTCAACTGCTATAATTTCTGGTCAAATGTAAACAGTGAAATGAACCGACACATTGAACGGAGCTTTGCTGTCCTGGATCCATTCACTCTTTACAACCAGCAACAACCTCAGCAGAAAACAGCCAATTTATGTGCCAAGTGTCAGATCCAAGTTACACAGCAGAAGAATAGGCAGCACTGCTTACCTGCCGAGATCTTAGAACAAATGCACTACAGGGTGCAGCCAGCCCATATAGCAAGATGATAGCAACACAGGTGCAAAATTAACAGCCACTCTCCACCTACGCATTCCTGAAGTGCAATTGTATACTGGGCAGTCGGCACCTTCAGGAATGGGTAGGGGAGAGTGGCTGTTAGTCCAGTATTTTGCACCTGTGTTGCTATCATCTTGCTATATGGGCTGGCTGCACCCTGTAGTGCATTTGTTCTAAGATCTGGGCAGGTAAGCAGTGCTGCCTATTCTTCTGCTGTGTAACTTGAATTTTTGGAAGCTTTTAAGTCTTCTTTTGTGGCTTAGCTATTAGTCAAGTGTCAGATCCCTACCAATCTGATATTGATGACCTTTCTTAACCCCTTCATGACGAGAGCTTTTCTCGTTTTTGCATTTTCGTTTTTTGCTCCACTTCTTCCCAGAGCCATAACTTTTTTATTTTTCTGTCAATATGGCCATGTGAGGGCTTGTTTTTTTGCGGGACAAGTCGTACTTTTGAATAACACCATTGGTTTTAACATATCGTGCACTGGAAAAAACTAAAAAAATTCAATGTGAAGTGAAATTGCAAAAAAAGGGCAATCCCACACTTGTTTTTTGGGTTTTTTTTCACCATGTTCAGTAAATGCTAAAACTGACCTACCATTATAATTCTCCAGGTCATTTCGAGCTCATAGACACCAAACATGTCTAGGTTCTTTTTTAAGTGGTGAAAAAAATTCCAAACTTTGTTAAAAAAAAAAAAATTCCGCCATTTTCCGATACCCGTAGAGTCTACATTTTTGGTGATCTCGGGGCGGGTGAGGGCTTATTTTTTGCATGCCGAGCTGACATTTGAATGATACCATTTTGATGCAGATACGATCTTATGATCACCCGTTATTGCATTTTAATGCAATGTCGCGGCGACCAAAAAACGTAATTTTGGCGTTTTGATTTTTTCTAGCTACGATGTTTAGAGATCAGGTTAATCATATTTTTTTATTATTAGATCGGGCGATTCTGAATTATATATAGAATGATGATCATCGGCTTTAGATGACGTACTTTAGCAAAGAAAAGCGGATTTGGATTTAAATCCACTTTGGCAAGAAGGCCAACTCATCCTAAAGGCTTGTAGGGGACAACTAACAATCTAGCGAAACACATCTATAAAATATTCTTGATTACAGTTTAAAAAAAAACTTCATTTTCTGTTGATATTTGTTGCCCCTAAAAGTACAGTGGATCGGGTTTTGGCCAATGCCCACCTCCGCCGGTCGATCAGAACAACGGCACAGAACCGATCAACTTACTTTGTTCTATCAACACGATTATAGAAAGTGTACTGTAGTCAATAGTAAGAAGGAGTCTAATTACGGAGAACGCCGATATCGTCATGCTTGTAATATGAGCACCACACCCTATTGTATTGGCCTGTAGTGCTGCCTCCCTGCTGCTCCCCTTGTACCTTACCTGCATGCAAAATACAATGGAGTAGCTCCAGATACATTCGGCCTGTTTATATCTGCCCCGCTGTCCAATAGACATGACACGGTCTATTTTAAAGATAAAAAAAAAATCAAACAATTAAGCATGGAAGTTATTTAGTGCAAGCAAGGAAAAATATGCAGTATGTAATGCAAAGTCTAGCACAGTTAGTTTGGAAAATAATATCTCATGAGGCACTTTCCAGAAAGTCATTTACTGTAGTAATAACAGAGTGTAAAAATTGTACTCGTGATCCCAGGATTTTCTATTTTTATCTTCCTATTAGCTAATATAGGCCCATAAGATTTGATCACGGGGAGTGTGAGGTTAATAATAGAGCATGCCCTTCCCCCTAATTCTGCCTCCTCAATGCCTCAGAGATCACCCACAGGTTTCTCTTATCTCAAATGTTAGAGCAGGAGCCCTGCTATGACCGCATCTCCACATCTGCAACCAAATAGGGTGGTATAATGCTTATTCTCTACTGTCCCAGCACTATGCATCACGTGGCTAACAAATAATCTGCACAGGCTTAAAGGGAATCTGTCAGCAGGTTTTTATCACCTACTCTGACAGCAGAATCATGTAGGAGCAAAGACTCTGAGTACGGCCATGTGTCACTTAAGGGTATGCCACACTAAACAACATCGCTAACGGGATCGCTAAAAAACGTCACTATTTAGCGATCCCGTTAGCGATGTTGCTGTGTGCGGCAGCTTCCAGCGACGAGCTTCCTGCTGTGATCTCGCTCGTCGCTGGAATCGTTCCGGACCCTATTTTATCGTCGGCGCTCCCGCTGGGTAAGTATATATCGCTAGTGTGGCACCTTTTCTTAGCGATTTAGCGGTACTTTTGTACCGCTAAAGTCGTTAAGAAGATCGCTAACGGCGATAGCGTCATTAACTATATCGCTAAGTGTGGCCCACACTAGCGATATTAAAACGATCCCGCTAGCGATCTCATTAGTATGCGACGCTAACGAGATCGTTAGCGGGATCGAGTAGTGTGGCAGTACCTTTACTTGTCTGCTTAGAGTAGTTTTGATAATCTCCTGCTGATAAAACTGCTTTTATCAGTAGGGGACTAGTAAACCTGCTGCTATGTAGTCCTCCATATTCATGAGTTATGTATAACCACATCCCTAAGATGGATTGGCAGTTTTCTGCCTATGCACAGTGTACACTGAAAGCTGCCAATCAGTGGTGGAGATCTTGGGTTATACTGAGCTCATATTTAGCATTCAGAGAAGTTGTAGATCGGAAGCAGATAATAGTGATTTTATTAAAAAAAAAAAAATACAACACACAGACCAGTAAGTGACACATCAACGAAATCAGGGTGTCTGCCTCTACGTCATACAGCTACCAGATGGGAAAGCAAAAATTCTGGTGACAGATTCCCATTCAAGAAGTCACATCTCTGACCACATGGTGCATCTCAGCCAATTAAATCAGAAGAGATTAATAGTAATCTGTGAGCATTTTTGAAGAGTGGAGCAAAAGCGGCCACTGTGTAAAGGACTAAAGAGCCACCAGTGTGTGACTGTGTTAGCGCTGTAGTGGTCGGCAACTTGTCACCTGATCCATTTCTGAATGAGTAGGACGTGTCAATCCACAGGGCTACAATTAATCTTACAAGCTGAATGAATAAAACATGGTTTGTTTGGGGGGTTGTTTCCTTTCTACACCTACTGGTGGTCTCAGTGACAATGATCTCATTACTTTAAAGGGTTCCCACTCCCCCAAACCTTTTTGCCTCCCCAATTGCCTACTAAAAATGAGCTCTAATTTCCGAATAAAATACAGAGTTGTATTTTGGTGGAAGGAGAAATCTTAGAAACCGCCATTAACAACTATGGGTGACATGCCTTGTATGCCCAAAAGGAAAGCAAACAAGGGAACCCAGCGATGGGCTAACACTTATCTTGTCATTGCTCTTAATTATTGAGACGCACTATAACAACCATCGGACGTTGGAAAATCTTCATGCCGGATCCTTGCAGGTTAGTGGTAGCTTTGGGAACTCTTAGGCTGTGTGTACACGATGAGTTTTTGGCGATGCTCAGAGATTACATGCCCACTGTGCTTGGTGCGTGCGTCAAATCCACAACATTTCAATTTCACCACGCAGGTACGCCGAGTTTTAAGTGCAGATTTTTCCCCTAGAATTACATTACATATGGAAACTCTGCAGGTAAAAATCGCACGTGTTTTTAGTGTGTTCCTCAGCAGAAATGCATACAAATCGCACGTAATCTTCAGATGACTGTACTAATAAGGTTCTGTCAAAGCCAAATACCAGGAAGTATCAAAAAAAAAGAAGCTTTATTTAACCCCTTCACCAAAGGGCGATTTTCCGTTTTTTTCTTCCCCAAGCCATAACTTTTATTTTTCTGTCAATATGGCAATGTGAGGGCTTGTTTTTTTTCGGACGAGTTGTACTCTTGAATGACACCATTGATTTTACCATATCGTGTACTGGAAAAAGGGAAAAAAAATCCAAGTACGGTGAAATTGCAAAAAAAAGGCAATTCCACAATTGTTTTTGGGGTTTATTTACCGTCTTCACTAAACGCTAAAACTGACCTGCCATTATGATTCTTCATTTTATTACGAGTTCGCAAATACCAAACACGTCTAGATTCTTTTTTATTTAAGTGGTGAAAATAAATTCCGTTATTTGTCTAATAAAAATGTTGTGCGTTTGTCAACATTTTCCGGGACCCACAGTGTCTCCATTTTTCGGGATCTGGGGCTGGCTGAGGGCATATCTTTAGTGGCTTGGTTTTTATTGATACCATTTTGAGGTAGATAGGATGGTTTGATCTCCTGTTATTGTATGTTGTGAAGATCTGTGGGTTGTAATAATCATCTAGGCAGGTTAACGATGCAACTATTTTTCATTCCTTACATCCATGGTTTTACAACAACTCTGGGTAGATGGCCAAAGTACATTGCCCCCAGTCCACAAGATACCCCTCCCCGGTGGCCAGTAGTCTCACTGTCCTCGTGTCAGGCGATACTCACTGTCTCCTAACTTTTGTATCTCACTCCAGTATAGTCTGTAGTCACAGTCCACGCTCCTCTAGAAAGCAAGTAAAACAACCAAAGCCCATGTATACAGCAGCAACAGTCCTTAAGAAAGTTCCTGAAATCCAGATGACAGATCCCTCAACAGTAGCACGAGTGTCCAGCCCAGCTGGCAACTGCTCTACAAACTCCATAGGCCATCCATCCATCCATGTGCTCGAGGACCTCATCCTAGATCTTTTCCATTCAAATTCACTCTCCCATCTCCCTGACAAATGGGTACAAGTGTTCACACCCTCCCCATTAAACATTTGCTTTTAGCTCAAAGAATGAAGAATATTCCAGAAGCCCATCACCTGGCATTGCATGTCAGACCCCCTGTGGTGACTGCTTCCCTGGGTCTACTATCGCCCTCCACACAATAGGCCTAGTGGCTAGGAGAACAACAGCTTGAGACCCCTGAGATCCAACCAGCACGCCTTCCTCTGCTTGCTCTCACTAAATGATAACATTGATCCCCGAGGTTGAACTGATGAGCCAGCAAATCTCTAATAAAACATAACAATATTGACGTAAACGGTGCTCTGTGCTGGAAAAAGTCTGCAGCCCAAGAGCCATGGACTCCGCTCTACGTCCATTGGTCCAATAGTCTTTAGTAAGTGGCCAGCTCCGCACACGTTATTGCAAGGTTGCGGTGACCCAACAAAACTTAATTCTTGCGTTTTGTTTTTTCTTGTTACGCCGTTTACAGATCAGATTCATTTACTTTATGTTTTGATAGATCAGACATTTCTGAACGCATCAATACCAAATATGTGTATTTTTGTTTGTTTTATTTTTAATGGGGCAAAAGGGGGATGATTTGAAATTGTGTTTTTAAAAAAATATATATTTTTTTACTATGTTCAATAGTCCCCTTAGGTGACTTGAAGCTGCGATCTTCCTGTCGCACATGCTATAAACAGCAGGGCTGCTATGTATAGCTAAAATCACTGTCACGGGACCGCACCGTGCCACATGGCCTGATGTCAATATTACGCCAGCGGGATCAAGTGATAAGGTCTCCCTACTTGTACCAATGTGACGTTCTGCACCCCTTGAGGACACGACAGTCAGATTGGTATAGTTTTACACAGACATCCCCCTGTCCACATGGGCCCAGGGAGGAAGAGGATGTGGCACTGCACTCGCCCATAACCCTGACAGAGAGACTCCTTTCACTAGCACCAGTGAATCAGCGCCTGGTCAGCCCAGTAGGACTTTGACCAGTTACTCGTTTGATATACGACTGGTCCATTAACTGGGTTTTATCGGGTCAGAAACCAGCCCCAGTAGCATGAAAAATTAACCCAAGAAATAGACATGTGGATCGAGATAAAAGAGCAGCCCAAGGATAAATCATATTTAATCGCCTTAAGGGCACACTTGACAATACACTATATACACCATGGTTATACATATACAATGGTCAGATATAAAAATACAGGTGAAGTACAACAGATATAAACAGGGGATGAAAGGCTTGGTTTGCGGGGGAGGGGCTTCCATATGGGAGGCTTGTGGTCCACTCTGTTGCTTGACTTCTCCCAACACGATATGTCGTCGCGACTTCCCCAGAAAACAAGTACTAAGCCAATCTCTGCAGGAGCATTTAATCACTTGGTTGGTCACACCCTTTTCCACCCACAGGATGGTCCTTTTTCCCCTCCCCTAGAGGTTTGAAGCTAAATCTCCAAAACCAATGAAAGATCATAACTCCTTTCTGGACGGTCCTTGGGAAGTGGTTCTGGCGCCATCGGATCCAGCCGGGCTCCTGCTACGCGTTAAGACCAAACACAGCTAACCTAACTGGCTTCTAAAAGCTGCTCTATGTATTTCCATACCCCAAAGTGCTATAACGGATTGAGAACCTGGAAGGCATTCTGTCCAGTCCAGAGATTGCAGAAATATATACGATGTATGGCTAGGACGTATAGTATCTACATAACTCCTTATGGAATCATAGCTGACTTAACAAAACAAGTTTGACCGCATGGTCTCCACATGGCAGCAAGCCTTTAGTTGAGCAGGTCAAGATGCGAGTTCTGTCACTCACAGCCCTTTGACTTTTGACCCCCCCACTTCCACCCCCTGCTGCTGCTTGGTGTTCTGTTATAACTGCACAATGGAGGGGTTTTTATAATACCATGCCAAATAGAATACAAATAATTGACACGGAATTATATCTCCAATATTCTTCACAATCACGATCTATGAAAGCCAGCCAGAGCCAGCGTTCACACAAATATCGTGATGTCAGGCACGGGGGGTCTTCTGCAGATCCCCGGCTATCATTATAACCCATTGGCGCCCCCCAATCACATGACGGAGCGCCAATTGGCGGGACATGTGACACTTCCAGCCAGTGCATGTTAAATGCCGCTGTCAGTGATTGACAAAGCATCTAACTGGTTAACAGCTGCGGGTGGTTGGCGGATCCACCCGTGGCTGTTAGAGGCACTTGACGGATGATGAAATCAGCAGTCAAGAACGGGGAAAGATGTGGGCTCAGCGCCGGAGCCCAAATCAAAGGCGGGGGACACGGCCGATGACGTAAATATACCGTATGTCATCAGTTGTGAAGGGGTTAAAACATGACACATGAACAAGAGACCAATAACGCTATAAATATGCACGTAAAAAAATGCACTCAAAAATGCAAGCAACCCAATTAATTTTATAGGTGCAAAAAATCTGCAACATCAAAAAGTCACCAAAAGCTCATCATGGGAATGTAGCCTTACACATTATCTAAGGAGTGCCACAGTTAGATAACAACCTATCCTACATTCCTTTAGTTTCTTAGAAATCTGTGACATCACTGAACATGGAATACATAATAAGAAAATGACCTACTGTTTAAAATCAGATTTTTATAATAAATGTATTCTTTAAAAATGTGGGTATTGTTTAATAGTTTTCATATCCCAATTGATGTTAAAAAAAAATGTGAAGTCTTGCAAGTTTTACACTGGCCATATGAACTTTGTTTCTTAGACTTGGCCTTGTGTTTTGGATCGTAGTCATGTTGGAACGTCCAAGTACATCCCATGCGCAGCTTTCGGGCTGATGATTGCAAATTTGCCTCCAGTATTTGCTGATAACATGCTGTATTCATCTTTCCTTCAACTTTGACCAAGTTTCCTGTGACTTTGTAGCTCACACATCCCCAAAACATCAGCGATCCACCTCCATGCTTTACAGTAGGAATGGTGTTCCTTTCATCATAGGCCTTGTTGACCTCTCTCCAAATGTAACGTTTAAGGTTGTGGTCAAAAAGTAAAATTTTGGTCTCATCTCTCCAAATTACCTTGTTCCAGAAGTTTTGATGCTTGTCTCTGTGCTGTTTTGCGTATTGTAGATGAGATACTTTGTGGCATTTGCGGAGTAATGTTTTTTTTCTGGCGACTCGACCATGCAGCCCATTTTTCTTCAAGTGCCTCCTTATTGTACATCTTGAAACAGCCACACAGCTAGTTTTCAGAGAGTCCAGTGTTTTAGCTGATGTTGTGGGTTTTTCTTTGTATCCCGAACAATTTTCCTGGCAGTTGTGGCTGAAATTTTTGTTGCTCTACCTGACCATGGTTTTGTTTGTCACAGTTTGAACGCTGCTGACTGGCATTATTAATTCCTTGGATATCTTTTTGCATCCATTTCCTGTTTTATACAGTTCAACTACCTTTTCCCATAGATCCGGTAACAATGCTTTTGCTTTCCCCATGACTCACAATCCAGAAACGTCAATGGCTGGATGAAAGATGCAAGAGTCTGTCTGGATCCCAGAAACTCACTCAGCTTTTATGCACACACTGATTACAAGCAAACAGGTCACACATGAGGATGTTACCTTTAGTAGCCAGTTAAAACCATTTGTGTCAATTTCTGTGCATGTTATCAGGCCAAAATCACCAGGGTATGTGAACATTTGATCAGGGTCATTTGGATGTTTTGGGTTGTCATTATGATTTAAAAAGAGAAAACACAGTAGTTTGACAATAAATGGCTTCACCCAACCACTAATCATGAATGGAGAAAAAGTTTTGCTGTTATCATTCATATTCATAGGCCAAGAAAGCAAAAATTCTGCCAGGGTATGCAAACTTTTGAGCACAACTGTACATACCATTTAAGATAAAGAGCAATGGGACTTCCTACATGTGACTGACTGCATGAATCATCCATACAACATAGAGGGTCATATCTAATGTGAGGCAACTGATGGAATAATATGTTCTTAATGTGTCCCGGGCTCATTATTTTATCTGATAAGCTCCTGTACACGTGTTATATCTTCCATACGCTAGCGTACAACTTATTTCTCATGAATGGACAAAAAAAAGGTCCCTAGGACAACCAGATATTGTGTTCCTGCAACCAGATTTTGCAGAGTAGAGAAGGATTTGATTACATTTTTTATATATTAAAAAAGTGGCAATGACTTTTCTTTAGAAACCAGGTGGGGAACCTTTTATCTGCCAAAGGCCATTTGGCTAATTGTACTATCCTTTGGGGGACGTACAAATCATGCTATCTCCGCCCACAAGGAACGACCCGACACTGACACTGATGTCAGGATGTGATCTTTCATTGTACGCGCCTCAGCTGTCATCACATTTAATAGGATTGACCCATGGATAATAACATTATACTGTGCAGAGACAAAGACATAAAAATGTATGGTTACACAGTCTCTGAACAATAAAAATACGGATTTTTGTGTTACTCACCGTAAAATCCTTTTCTCCGAGACGCTCATTGGGGGACACAAGACTGTGGGTGTATGCTACTGCCGCTAGGAGGCTGACACTAAGTAAACATAAAAAAAGGTTAGCTCCTCCTCCGCCGTATACACCTCAGCACTGGCCGCAGGCAAACCCAATTTAGCGCAAAAAGCAGTAGGAGGCTAAAAAATGAATTAGAGTTAACACAGGTACAGTATATCCAGAAGAAAATCTACTGAC
>VIAB01002035.1:0-17645 GCA_009801035.1 Oophaga pumilio | reverse complement strand
ACTGTGCAGTGGTCTCTTAATTTTTGCCAGAGCTGTATATGATGTACGCACATCTGAATCTGGCCTAAGGATTAGTTCACACACGGGCTGATTCATTATTGCTTTTTGATGTTTTTCACCTGTTTTTTTTTTTGAGACTGGAGTACATTTGCTAAAAGATGTGACTTAGCAATTGATGGATCAGCAGAAAACATCTGGAAATCCTAAACCTCACCTACAATGGGGAAGATTAAAAAAAAGGCTAAAGGCCCCCCATTCACATTAGACTAAAGTCATCCAGCCCACAGATATCGACAGTTGCGTCCAACGGTCTAATGTGTATGGGGTCGAGGACAGATGATGTGGGAGGATACATGTCCGACATACGCGATTTCGAACTGCGGATCTCTGTGGGTTGTGGACAGATGATGTGGGAGGATACGTGATGTCATAGGATACATATCCGGCACAGGCAATTTCGGACTGCCGATCCCTATGGGTCGAGTACAGATGATGTTGGAGGATACATGATGTCAGAGGATATATATCCGGCATACGCGATTTTGGACTGCCGAACCCTATGGGTCGAGGACAGATGATGTCAGAGGATACATCTCCGGCATACGCGATTTTGGACTGCCAACCCCTATGGGTCGAGGACAGATGATGTCAGAGGATACATATCCGGCATACGCCATTTCATACTGCTGATTCCTTTGGTATCTGCGAGATAAGCCATAACCAGAAGAGTCTGGTAGCGACAATCATAGAGAATAGTGTAGAGGAGCGCTGGGTCGGGCGACAGCTCCGGTGTATGAGAGATTTAGGGAAGACAGCTATCGGCCATGCCATAGCTCAGCAGACAGCCATTTAAGTGCATAAGAGGCTTAATACATAGAAAAAAGCCCAAATTAAAAGAAGAATAATGCACAAATGAAAAAACTGCCTAAAATCCCCAAAGACTACACAAAAAAAGCGCAAATATTTCACATTTTACCAAATTTTGAAACATTTTCAGTGGAATATGTGACTTTTTGCAAATAAAATAAAAAAATAAAATTAAAATAAAATAGAAAAGAATTTCGAGAGTATTTGTAGTGAGTTTGGATGAGAATTCTGGGGCTGATCCGCTTCCAAATGTTCCTAAAAAAACTGTATGAACCTAGCCTGAGACAGGTTCCTCATGGAATATATTGCAATCCTCATTTTGTCAAAAGTCAAAAGACAACAAAACACTGTGTGGACAAAAAAACCTTTTCAAATCCACATCTGGAAAAAGAAAGCATCCGAAGTGGATTCTTTTTGACCAACTTGTCAGATTTTTTTCTCCTTGTGAACCTATCCTTGGGCTCATTTGTGGCGTCCCTGAGGGTCCAGTCGCCACAGAGGTACTGCATCTTAGCCAGAGATGTGGTATCCCACCTTTCGGGTTAGATGGAGACACTGAACCTGGCTCTGGCAACACTGCATCCATCACACACACTAGCTCAGTTCCAATAGCAAGCCTGTAGCTAGGAAAGGGTGTCAGATGGTGGGTGGAGTTGGTGGGTCAGAGAAGGAGTTAGAGGGAAGTAAGAGAGAGTCTTTCCGTAGGGGAAGAAGGAGCAGGACGTGCAAAGGCATCCCTCCCGTAGGGGAGGAGGGAAGAGATAGAACGTGCCGCACGCTCCAGGTCCTGAGGAGCTGCTCACAGATAGAAAGACAGGAAAGAAAGTTCCCTGTTGGGAAAAGGGATTTCTCAGAGACACGGCTGAGCAGAAGGCTACCCATGGGGCTTGTTCCAATCTGACAGACGTCAGCTGGGAAAATCCAGGTCGCAGAAGGGACTCGGCCCCTAGCCTAGTGGAGTGTACAACAGGACTCAGCTAGCAAACCTACAGCTGTGACAATGATGACTGAGGACAGCCGGACCAGGAGCACAGCAGGAAGCAACCACCAACAGGTTCTACCATGGAAGCTGAAGAAATCTAGTGCTTCCATTGCTCCAGGAGGCCACATGGATCAGCCTCCTTCAAGTAAGGAAAAGTAAACTGACTTATCTACAGGAAAAAAGGAATGTACATAGTTAGCCCCAGGAGGGTTCAGCAAAATGTTGTAAAAGTTATTTTGATTTTCTAGCATTAATCACTGACAGACTGAGAGATGATGAATGCTGAGTGATCCAAACTTTTAGTTGTAAATAGTTCTCCACCTCTTAAGGTGCTCCTTCTTGGTTTTACATGCACTTTTAGTAAAATAAGGTCCCATCATTGCACAACTACAGATCTGAAGAAAAACCGTTAGGTGTGGCCGAAGATGAGGTCTTTGGGGGAGACCAGTTATGTCTTGCAGCCCACCCAAGACCAACGTTGGAGGTTTTGAGCGGGTCCTCCACAAAGCACAAGGACATTTGAAGATACCCCGGCTGGGATAGTATCTGCCACCTACCTCATATGATGACAGCTTTTGATTGTGTATTAATAAAAATGTTATTATACTTGTATATTATGCTTAAAGCGAAGTAAGAATTATTTTATATTGCAGGGTCATTGAATAGCACTTATAGATAATGTGTATGATAGTTGTTGGTAACAGGTACCACTTAGTGAAAAAACAGACAGAAGTTTAACTGAAAGCACTTTTTGTAGAATATGTTATAAAGTATTGTTGCAGGGAAAAGATGTCCAGATTAGGTAGTGAACCTAGTAACAACGGTTGCTACCCAGAGAACACCCCGGATGGGGCTTGCACTAAAAGAGAAGAATAAGTGTTAATATAGTGACAGTACTTTTGTAAGGAAAAGAAAGCAATGTAAATATAATGGTATTTCTGCAGGGATATTATGCCTTGTCCTGGTGGCGAACTTGAATTAACGGTTGCTGCCAAAAGCGCTTTTAGAGTAAATAATGTAAGGTAATGTTATTATGTAACGTTCAAGAAATAGTGCATCCCATAAAGGGAAGTTGAGTTTTAAATTATTTTTCTACTTGTTGTTATGCATAACTAAAAATTTTTGTATATTTCCTGTAACATCATTTACTCTGTTTCAGCCCGCTGACGTGCTGTGTTTAACAGGGGGGTATGTGGCGCCCCTGAGGGTCCAGTCGCCACAGAGGTACTGCATCTCAGCCAGAGATGTGATATACCACCTTTCAGGTAAGATGGAGACACTAAACCTGGCTCTGACAACACTGCATCCATCACATACACTAACTCAGTTCCAATAGCAAGCCTGTAGCTAGGAAAGGGTGTCAGATGGTGGGTGGAGCTGGTGGGTCAGAGCAGGAGTTAGAGGGAATTAAGAGAGAGTCTTCTCATAGGGGAAGAAGAAGAAGGACGTGCAAAGGCATCCCTCCCGTAGGGGAGGAGGGAAGAGATAGAACGTGCAGCAGGCTCCAGGTCCTGAGGAGCTGCTCAAAGATAGAAAGACAGGAAAGAAAGTTCCCTGTAGGGAAAAGGGATTTCTCAGAGACACGGCTGAGCAGAAGGTTACCCGTGGGGCTCGTTACAGGCTGACGGACGTCAGCTGGGAGAATCCAGGTCGCAGAAGGGACTCGGCCCCTAGCCTAGTGGAGTGTACAACAGGACTCAGCTAGCAAGCCGACAGCTGTGACAACTTTAGGGGTCACAGCCAACAACCACAAGCATCTTCTCCGGGAAGGAAAGCTATATAGAATCAAGGAAACGCCTGGGTCACGTTGTCTGACAGGATTCGCAGCTACCGGACTGGGACACTGTGAGGTGCTGGGAAGGAAAGCAGGAGTGGGAATCAGAACAGTGAGATGGCCAGGGAAGGCATATACTGACAGGGAGCTTTGGACTGGTGTTCTCCATCTACCTGGGAGTAGGCTGGACTCCTCACCTGGAGCACGTGGCACTAAGCGGGCACCTGTGTGCACCAAAACTGTGAGTAAAGCCTTTGAAACTGCATCTGACTGTCTCATCAAATTCTTCCTGCGGCACCCACTCCACACTGCTACATCTCCCAGCACCAATACTTTCTACATCATTTCTCTGCCCTGGGAAAACAAGCTTCACCTGTGGGAAGCTTTACCAACTCTGCTGCATCACACCATCTGTCCCAGAGGATCTGCACTGCAGCGCTGGTCACCTCTGACCAGAAACCACAGGTGAACACTTCAATACAAACTCTTAACATCCCCTGTAAATATTCACCTTTTTCATTGGACGCCCAGGGCCACTGATCGGGTCACTGCTGCAGTGACACATCCCTTTAAGACACAGTCCCGGTACCGAGTACCCCACTGCCCTGGCAGGCAATCCACATTCACATGTCAGTTTTTCACGTACAACTCATATCTGGGGCGATTCATATGTCAGTGATTTTTTGGGGGACCAAGTGGTCCATGCACAATCTGAGAGACATGACCAATATTGATTCGAGTGTCGAAATAAACACAGCAATGAAAGAGCATGAGTCCATAAAAAAAATGGACAGCATTTAGATGGCATTATGTGCTATCCTTTATTCACTGAGAGATAGGAGAAAGTGGAGAAACTTTTTTTTTCTCATCAGTGAAAAAATTGATGAAACTCTGATGACATTCTGTCCATTTTTCTTGTACGTCAAGAAAACTAATGTCTGAATGAGGCCTTAGCAAGCGAGGCCAAGATTTACTGTAGGTAAAGAAAGAATGTGCCAGGAACAAAAAGCATGATGAAGCGTGCGTCGGGTGTTTGGTGGGTGAGCTACTGTGGGAAGCCCTATGAACAATTATATATACATACGTCAAGGTCAATGCATATGTGAAAGTTATATATATGTACATACATCTATGTGCTTTTTCAGGGGTCAACAAAGTATTGGAGAAACGCGCGTCGGATGTTTGGTGGGTGAGCTGATTATATATGTAGGTATTTGACCTGTGATATATATTTTAATTTTTGCTGGGAAATACCTATATATCTAAAGCTTTTTTTTGTCTCTGCATATGAATTACATTTTTTGCATCTGCGTGGTACATATCTCATTTTAAAACACTTTTTACTTAAAATTGATTCTAAAAACTTCCATGTTTAATAAAAATCTGATTTTTTTATACATAAAATTGATTAATATTTTTGTTCCCAGTAGTCTTTCTTTGGGTGCTTTACCATTAGTTGCCAGCAGATGGCAGCATTTGTTAATTCTTATATCTAGCCGTATTTCTGCACTTGTTCACACAATCATATTTTTAACCTTTGCACGTGAGAGAAAGGTTTTTCTAATTTTCTCGTCTTCAGTTATATGCTTACATCGATTTTATATAATATACCTTTTTTCCAAAACTTTGCATTCTACTACTATTGATAAAAAATGATGGCAAAATTCCAATAGAACCACTTGGGTGGTCTCACCCATTGGCTACGTGCACACAGGTTTTTGGGGAATTCTTGGAGCGGAAACTATCCAAAACCCTCCTCAAAATCTCAAAACTCATATAAAACATTATGTTTCAGCTCAGTTTCTGCTCCAAAAGAAGACTGCGTGGACACTTAGCCTTTATAAACTCAAACATTGTGACCACGATATAAAAACTCAAAACGAGAGACTGTTGCCACATTTTTATGTTTCTGTTGTTATGCTTAACTGCTACCTTTGATAGAGGGTTGAGGAGGAAACCAGAATGAAGCTATAGAGGCAGATACATTAATCTAACGGTACAAAAACACATGGACCAGAATGTTGGCGTAAATCACTTTGAAAAGTCTAAAAATGTTTGCCCAAAATGAAGCTAAGGCAGGACAGGGGCATAACGCTACAGCTCGTCTAATTGATGTCGTTCCTTACACCGGACATCTCACTCCAAAAACTAAATGGAGTGAGATTGTGGCAAGGCGCACATCACTTGTCAGATTATACTGATTCCTTAAGAGGTGTTCACCTCTTAATGAATCAGGATCTTCTGCCTCCAGATCAAGACTGGCGTTATTCAGTCACATTTCTGGGATAAGAAATCCTCGTTCCGCCCCAGCTTTGACAATTTTGGAGAAACTGGAGTGAAACTGCCAAGAGCCGTAACATTTTTGCTCAACTTAAAATTTAGTGATCTTTCGAATCGACTTCCGCGTAATTGTTCAGTTCATTGATTACTTAGACCGCACCTTCAAATATTACACATTGATCTGTTACAAATAAGCAAAATTTACAAAACTGAACACCAGGATCTTAGTTAACATTCTGAAGCCCAGTGCCATCTCACGGAGAACCTCTTAGAGTAGCTTAACACCTTAGTTACCGAGCCAATTTTGACCTTAATGACCAAGCCAATTTTTATAATTCTGACCACTGTCACTTTATGAGGTTATAGCTCTGGTATGCTTTAACTGATCCCACTGATTCTGAGCTTGTTTTTTCATGACATATTGTACTTCATGTTTGCAGTAAAAAATTTTGACTTGCATTTATTTATGAAAAAAACAGAAATTTGGCAAAAATTTTGAACATTTAGCAATTTTCAAACTTTTAATTTTTGTGCCCTTTAATCAGAGTCATGTCACACAAAATAGTTAGTAAATACCTTTTCACACATGTCAGCTTTACATCAGCACAATTTTGGAAACATACCGTAATTTTTTTCTGTTAGGAGGTTATAAGTGTTAAAAGTTGACCAGAATATTTAGAATTGAGAGTCCTCAGTGGTTGATACCTTTTAATGGCTAACTGAAAAGATGGTAATAAATTGCAAGCTTTCGAGACTACTCAGGTCTCTTCATCAGGCAAAGAAGACTAATACAGAATCTGAAGAATCACATCAACCACTGAGGACTCTCAATTCTAAATATTTTTCTATCTACTGGCTAACACGGTACGAAGATACACATCTTTCCTATATCAAAAGTTGACCAGCGATTTCTCATTTTTCCAACAAAATATACACAGTCATTTTTTTAGGGACCACCTCACATTTGAAGTGGCTTTGGGGGGTCAATATGACAGAACATACCCAAAAGTGACACCATTCTAAAAACTGCACCCCTCAAGGTGCTCAAAACCACATTCAAGAAGTTTATTAACCCTTCAGGTGCTTCATGAGAACTAAAACAATGTGGAAGGAAAAAATTAATGTAACTTTTTTCACAAAAAATTTACTTTAGACCCAAACTTTTTTTATTTTCACAATGGTATCTGGAGAAAAATGGACTCCATTTGTTGTTAAATTTCTCCTGAGTATGCTGATACCCCGTATATAGGGAAAACCACTGTTTGGGCGCATGGCAGGGCTCAGAATGGAGGGAGCACCATCTTTTTGAAACCAAAATTGCCTGGAATCAATGGCAGGCACCATGTCGCGTTTGGAGACACCCCTAATCCTAACCCCAACACAATTCTAATCCTAACCTCAACCCTAACCCCAACCACAACCCCAAAAGAACCCTAACACCAACACAACCATAACCCCAACATTACCATAACCCCAACCCTAAAAACCTAACCCCAACACAAACCTAACCCCAACACAACCCTAACCCCAACCCTAACACAATTCTAACCCTAACACAAACCGAACCCTAACATACACCTAACATAACCCTAACCACATCTCAAACCCTAAACCCTAACTGCAAAGAATGGAAAAAATTACAATTTTTTTATTTTATTATTTTTATCTAACTAAGGGGGTGACAAAGGGGGGTTTGATTTACTATTTTTTTTATTTTGATCACTGTGATAGGGTCTATCACAGTGAATAAAATGAACCAATAGGAAAAATTTCCTATTGTTGCTGGGTACTGGCCAACAGATCTCGGCGGGTGCACTGTGCATGCGCCCGCCATTTTCTTCCAGGAAGATGAAGCGGAGGGCCGGGGGATAGAGCAGGAGGTTCCGGGGATGGTGGAGGTAACGGGCGGGCTTGAGGGACCCCATTTCTCTCTCCTCGGATATGTTAGATCATATCAGAGGAGAGAGAATGAATTGAAAATGACTTTTTTTAGTGATCGCGTTTATTAATAATAACAGTGAATAACGGCGATCACGTGACTTGGGATGGTAAAATCATGTTCTCCGGGGTCTCAGCTACTCCCAGTAACCGAGACTTCGGAGATTTTCCAACGCTGGGGGGCGCTATACACTTATTTCTCAGTGCCGTTAAAAAGCGTATCGGCGGTCTTTAAGGGGTTAAAGATACGTAAACTAGTGTTGTAGTGACACTGGATCAGCAATGGGAGCCACCCAGGTGCCCCATAGCATCCATGCTGACCGGCAATGCCCACACAGCCCCAGGTCACACCACCCCACAGGCACAGCACCACAGCCATAACATCGAGTGAACAGATCTTAAAGAAAGCACCTCACCTTCCATGTGGTCTCAGCCAAAAAGCTCAGAACAAAATAAGCGATACCTCTATTTCAGGCTCTCACATCAAATTTAGTTAACGTTTTGATTAGACTGTATAATAAAATTAATGGATATATAATATGTTGATGCCATTTTGTATAGCTATGGTATATTGCATCGTCTGTCCCCTCTTTTTGCTTGGTACCAGTACTCCTCCCGTTTGGCCAAGTTGGTTATAAATTGGCAGTAGACTGAAACACAGGTACTGGCTATTATTCTCTCAGCTTTTTCTTTGATACAATGTGGAAGGTGAGGTTTTTTTTTAGCTTTTTTTAACTTGGTGTTGGTGTTGTCGCTGTGCCTGTGGGGTGGTGTCATCTGGAGCCATGGGAGCTTTGCCTGACAGCATGGGTGCTGTGGGGTGCCTGGGTCGCTTATTTGCTGATGTGGTGTTACTGTGGCAGTGGTTGCCATGCAGCATTACACCTTACAGGTTAGGGACACACTAACTGCTCGCTGTTACGTGCCAGTGGGCTTTATACATTCTGATAAACATATTTAGCTAAGAACCTTGATCACAATAAATCATCAGTCTATTCTATTATTTCTAAACATTGTTTTTCGGTGATTACTTTGTATCTCCGTTCATACTGCACCCACACACACAAATGATACACCATTTGAAAGGTAAACTTGCCCCCTTCAGCAAGAAAATAGCCAAACAAACCACACATCCACAATTTGATCACAAAATACATTTTAAACATTAATTTTCATAAACCTGCAGTAAGGAAAAATGACCTGCAGGTGGCACCACAGTACCCCAAAGCACACTACCACAAAGCTGCTTACAGGCATCACAAATAAATCCAAACATTAGCCTTGGGGCTTTCCAGCTTGCCAAACTGCTTTCCCAGCCTATTTCAGCCAAATTGGAGGATTGCACACTCACTGCAGTTGAGTCACATATGCAAACACATTTGTAGACATGCACTGCTTTTTCGGTGATTACTTCGACCCACACACAAATGAAAGCCAAACAAACCACACATTCACGATTTTATCACTAAATACAGTTTAAACATTTATTTTCATAAACCTGCAGAAAGACACAATGACCTGCAGGTGGCACCTCATCCGGAAGACATTTTTTGGCCTCTACTTATCAAACCAATTTATTGTATTACCAATTTACATATATAAATACCTGTCTGTGTTCATCATCTCATGAAATAGATTTACATTTGACTAGCTTGCTTTTTCTGAAATTGCCTGTGCCCCCGATGACTAATGTGCGAAAAGTTTAGAAGGTATTTTATATGTGTTTGCCTGTTATTGTTTTTTTTTGTTTGCCATTGTGAGTGAGTTTGGAGGTATCTGGATGTTTTTGTCTGAACCAATTGAAATGTTTTTAGAATTGCAAAAATGTATTCTGGTCCCACCCTGGATTAATTTTATAAATGCTTGAAAGTTTAGCACAAATTTTGCAACGTTTTTTCAGAATGTGTTACTTTTTGCCCAAAAAAGTCACATGAAAAAGATTAAAGGCAAAAATTAAAAAAAAAAATTAATTTGTGCAAAATTTATGAACCACGTGCACCATTGTGAAGATTTTGGTGCAATAAAAGTCAACAAATACCACAATAATTAAAATAAGTTAATTAAAAAATGCAAATGAAGCTCCCTTTATGTCTGCCAAACTGGTATATATATATATACAAGAGTACTGCTCCCTCCTATCAGCCACACTAACTGGCAACCAACTGTCTTCTGGCCTTCTATATTGCTTCCCATTCAGCAAGGGAACGATGTTCCACAGCGATGAGTAAGGGTCCCGTCACACTCTTCAATGTCCCAGCGATCCCACCAACGATCCGACGTGGATGGGATCGCTGGGACATCGTTAGCTGATCGCTGGTGAGCTGTCACATGGGCAGACTCACCAGCGATCAGGACTAGCAAGCACGCTGGTATCCAGTGTACACATCGGGTAACTAAGCGCTGTGCTGTGCTAAGTTACCCGATGTGCACACTGGATACCAGCTCCCAGCTTCTGCTCTACAGCGCTGGGAGCTGGTATCCAGTGTACACATCGGGTAACTAAGCACTGCGCGGCGCTTAGTTACCCAATGTGTACACTGGATACCAGCTCCCAGCTTCTGCAGTACAGCGCTGGGAGCTCGCTGATCGGTGGTCTCCCGCTGTCACACGCAGCGATGTGCGCTGGCCAGCGGGACACCAACGATGAAAAAATGGTCCAAGCCATTCGACGACGATCAGCGATACCCAGCAGGGGGGCCGGTCGTCGCTGCGTGTCACACTAAGCGAGATCGCTGGCTAGGTCGCTGTTGCGTCACAAAATCGGTGACGCTTCAGCGATCTCGCTAGTGATCTCACTTAGTGTGACGGGGGCTTAACTCTTGCTGGTGTATGGGCCAGTGGAGCCAGAATGTGTCATCTTCTTCTGCTAGCACCCTACTGCTACCCTATGCTAAAGCCTTCAAGTTGGAACAAGAAAAACTGCACACACGGGGAGACAGAAAATACACATGAAGAGTCCCTAACAGTCAGTCCTAGAGGTGAACCAGGCATTCAGCATTGTTCCCATAGACTCTAGGATAATCACCTCCCATTGTTGCCGAATTGTCTTCTGAGCACTAGTAGCCTCTTGGAGTCCAATGTTGGCTGACCATCTACTGGTGGCCAGTCTTCTCACTCACAGGCCTGATCAGCTAAGCAGGCATGCTGTTCTAGAGACTCTTGAGATTACTGTACAATAGATATTGCTCCAATCTTACGACTATACGATAAGGCCAGAAGTTGTGGCTGAAAACCTCTATTGATAATAACATCCACTGCTTTTGAATGTTATTGTGTTGGCCACTTGTGCTGGTCTCTTGCCTGGTAAAGGCATATGTGGTACCTCTGTTGCATATGAGAAAATTGGCTTCTCTCAACAGGAACTCCATCGTGATCAATAATATTGGTAGCCATTTTATGACTTTAAATTGAACAGTCCCTCCACTGTCCCCACTACACCATAACTGAGTTTTCTTTCTTCACTATGCCCATGTAATACAAAAAACAATCTTAATGTATTTTCAGTTAATCAAGCTATAGTCAACTTTACGTTAATCCAACAAACTATACACTACATTTAGTGGCTATCATTTCCTTACCTTTTTTTATGTCCTACAGCTGCTATTCCACTTTGTCGCAATTGTTATCAGGACTACAATAAGGAATTAACACTGTTTGGCTCTCAGTAGCGGGCACTTCTGGTATGACAGCTGCCTACTTTCATGCGCTAACCTTGAGGGTTTGGGGCAGTTTGTATAAAAAAGACTGGTGCGGCCACAATATCAGCAGTTGCCTATTAGTAACTGCTTTGTAAGTTATCTAACAGAATGTCAGGAGGAGGATGTGTAGCAGGTTGTTCTAGCCATCTGGGACACAAGCTAATTCTCCCATATGGTCATGACCTCTGAGGTTGCGGAAAATCATATCAAACCTTTAACAAACTTGGTATCAACTTGCTAAACAGAGTACAAGCCCTCAAATTGTTCTTCTTGCTCTGCGTTCTGTTAGAATTTTCTTTTTTTTTTACTTTAAATTTCTTTTAGAATCTTGTACACTGACATCTTTGGTTCTCCATATTCTTTATCATAACTCTAGACAGAGTGTGATGAAACCAGAATGTGTCACCTGTGGTTGCCAACACCCAACTGCACCCCAGGCGATGCAGACAACAAAGGGGAACAAGGGAACCCACAAACGCAAGGGGTACAAAGCAGAGAAAGACAAAGGCATGGAGAAAAGGGAGGTAAAGGCTTCACCCATTACACTTAAAAGGGAAAGAGGGTTTGATTGTTGTGGATAAAGGTCATATTTAGCTAGATACTACTCAACCTTTTCAGCAGCTATGCAGCATGAATATATAATAGATATATAGCACGGCCACAAAACATCAGCCCTTGAGGAGAATCTTAGGTTCAGATGCTGAAATGACTGCGCTTTATACATTGTAAAATGGATGCATGTTCTTGAGCCACTAAAAGAAGCACCAATTTTCGGGCTGTACTGCTACCATAGCAACATGTTACTATTGATTGAGCTTTTCATAGCCGGAGCGCATCAGGAAGCTTAGCTCATGAACTGCGAGTCTCCTGTTTCTCATATAAATGTTTTGTATTATATATTTAGAGTGCTTTGATTCAAAATACTCATTTGTTACTTGAATAAACACTTGCTAGTGTGAGAATGGCTTTTCCAAGCTAATTAAAGGAATTTTCCAAGACTCTAAATAATTTGCCATGGGGTAGGAAATAGTATAGAATGAGAGCCTATACCCATCCGTTGGAATACCAGACAATGCTGATGCTCCAGCGCTTCCCACCGGTCTTAGTTTACCTACATGCAGCCATGATGTTATTTTTTGTCTCTCCACATGGCTCCTTGGCCTCAGCAGTTAGGGCTCGTGCAGACATCCAGCGATCTTGGTCTGATCTCACATTGCAATGCCCAAATTACTCCACCCCAAAAAATACAATAACAAAAAACGAAATCTAAGCTCCCAAATTCAATTTCCCAATCACTTCTGAGCTGTTAGCGTCCATATGTTTGGCATTACTGTAGTGCGGACAGCATATTTCCAATTTTCTCCAACTGCTTATTTTTGAGAAACTGGAGTCAAAATAATCAATGCACCTATAAATGAATTCCCTGAGGGGTCTAATTTCCAAAAAAGGGTCAGTTGAGGTGGGTTCCTGCAGTTTGAGCAGCTTAACGGCCCTGCTGATGTGTTACCAAACAGTACAGTATGGCCACATACTCTATGTGCTATTGCCACAATCAAAAGAAATGGGGACCAGTTTAACCTATTATCCCATCTGAAAATTAAAACTCTGTGGCTAAAACAAATTTTACTGGTAAAAAATGTTTGAGGGTTTTTTTAATCTTCATTTCACAGTAGTATAAAATTCTGTGAAGCACCTGATGTGTGAATATGTTAAATTCACTTCTAGATGCATTAATTGTATTTGTAAAATGGTGTCATATGAGCGGGTTGGTGCTGTTTTGGTACCTCAGGAGACAGGTGCAGACAGAGACAGAAGAGGACCCCCGTGCAAGAACGATATATGGGCCCTCACAGTGAGCCTGTTTATGTGTCTTTAAAAGAAGCTGCTTTGGAGGTGAAAATTTGCCCCCTTACCTTTTGGGCTCCTGTGCGGCTGCACAGGTTTCACCAATGCTATGTCCGCCCCTGTAAGGGGCAATGAACATGTGATATGGCATTGCCAAACCATTCCAGCAAAATCTTAACTCTGAAATTATGCTCCTCTCCTTCTGAGCTATGCAGTGTGCCAAACACTAATTTGTGACTGTATGTTTGGTATTGGTGTACTCAGAAAAAAATAATCAACAATTTTAGGTGTCCATTTTCTCTTATGACCTTCTGTGGTAATAATACATTTGGATTTAAAGCAACATTTTAGTGTAAAAAAAAACTATGTAAATACTTCTATGCCGAAAAAGACAAAAGTATTCTGAGAGTGATACCTGTATTGGTTTACCAGAAAAATTATATTTGCGGCTTTCAGAGCACTGAGGCTCCTTCTTCAGGCAGTTTTACAAATGAATTACTGAGACTAGAGCGCAACATTTAAGAAATGTTACAACAAGAAATTTGTGGATGGATTGATGCCTCCTAAAGATAAGCCACGGTTATAAAATTGAGGGGCTTTTTTTTTACAAATGGAGAAAATTGAACATCCTTAACACCTTGAATTCACAGATTTTTCTCTCTGTCTTCCTTAAATTGACCTTTCAATATTAAGACTTTTAAATCTGTCACACTGTGTCCAGGTCCAGAAAAATATTTTCCCACAGGTGTGTTCAGCTTATCCTCGTTTGTAGTTTTTGTTTAGTTGCCCTACTATAGTTGCCAGGCCACCTTGTACAATGTATTATGTACACCACATTGGAGGATATACATGAAGACATCCATGATCTTATAGTCCTGGCTTGTGTTGCGTATGCAGACTGTATTTGTTTGTAATATGTTGTTACAAGTCTGGCATTTTTTGCTGTTACGGGCAAATTTGACATGGTCCGATGATTATGATGTGTCACGACTCTGTTGTCGTGTCACAATCCATTTTTGGATTTGTGGCAGCTCTGGTTCCACTCTGTTTAAATGTAGCTTTTTTTCTTTTTAGACAATCAGGGATTAATGTCAGTTTTTACCCCGCTGACCATCAGGTGTAACTGCAGTGCTGCTGGGTCAGCTGACGTGGGTGGTGACCACTCACATCATTCTTTAAAAGGTCACCTGATGCATCAGCTGACTGTTGGTGATAGAGTTTCTCTATGGAGACCAGCCTTTTCAGGAGCAGCTCTCTGGTGTCAGCCACATCTGGTGTTTGGAGTCCTGTGCTGTGGAGCTTAGCAACGGTGTCTGGAAGCTAAGTGCTGGGCTTTCTCCTCATCCCTTTTGTGTTTGTCACTGTCCCCTGTGTTGCAATATCTGCAGTGGTGAGGCTAGTGCCCCTTGCCGGCCAGTGCACTAGCCAGGGCAGTGTTAGGTGATAGCAAGGGACGAGGTATCCTGATGGCGGTGGGGGTAAGGACCCACTTAAGGTACTGTCACACTAAGCGAGATCGCTAACGAGATCACTAAAGAGTCACCGATTTTATGACGCAGTAGCGATCTCGTTAGCGACACAGCTGTATGTGACATGTAGCAGCAATGTGGCCCCTGCTGAGACGTCGTTGATCGCTTATGAACGTTCTGAGCCATTTTTTGGTCATTGGTGTCCCACTGGTGAGCCTGAATCACTGAGTGTGACACCCTTAATGAACAACTTTACCAGCATCGCAGGCGGGACTAGGTTTTCCCAACGACTGCAGAGGTCGTTATACAGTTCGCTGATCTCGAGATCTTTGTGTTTGGAAGCTAACTAGCGACCACATAGTGATCGCACTAGCGATCTCGCCAGGTCGTGTCGTTGTCGTGATCGCTAGTGCGATCGCTAAGTGTGACAGTGCCTTTAGGGCGTTAGGGGAGTGCAGGGACAGGTTCAGGTTTGAGCTCAGGTGATGACCATCCCCCACTTCCCTAGCAGTAGGCCCTTCCTCTCCTCAATACCATCCCGTTGTGTGTGTGTTGCGCCGTCCGCTGACCGACCATCCGTTGGGTCATGTCACTTTGTGACATGTCGGCTGTCACGGGACCAGGGGCACCTTCCCTGTTGCTAACGCTAGGGCCGCCCTAGCTCGCCCTGTTCCCTGGATTACTTCTGATGGTAAAGACACCGGGGCCACGTACCTTGCCTTATGTTATGATATGGTAGCCGAGGAGGACAGTAACAAAAATAGCAGAGGCAGCCAGTCACCCAGAGAGGTTGGTAACTAATGGATTGCAGAACCCTAAACTAACCGCACAACTAGAAGCAGCCGTGGGATGTACCTACGATGACCTAGACGCCTCGACACAGCCGCAGAGTTAGCTAAGCCTAGAGATAGAAAGTGGAAAGCTAACTGCCCCGGAGTAGCACCCCAAAGGAATAGGTATCCCCCACACATATATTGGCGGTGAGACAAGATGAAATGCAAACGCAGGCAGAAAATAGAGTAAGCAAACGCTGGGGCCCAGAACTGTCTAGATAAGACAGGACAGAAAAGAATACTTTCTGCAATCCAGCAAAACCCTAAGAAAAATTCCAACACTTCTGATTCCAAAAAATACTGAGACCACACGATCTCTCCCCGCTATGTCAGAACTCTGGTGTGAACAGGTAGCTACCCAGCAGCCACTGAAATAACAGGGACTGAACAAATGAACAGAGATAACTGAGAAACAGAGACCAGCGCAGGCCCCAGCAGGGGGACCTGCCTGACCTCACTCAGAAGGCAGAAAAACAAAAGAAAACAAAACCACAGAAACAAGAAGAAAATAGCTTATCTGAAAGTTGCAGGAGCCCGCAGCAGCTGACTTCCAAACTGGACCAGGAAGAGAAAACTAATCACCGGCGAGGATCATGGGAAAGTTACTCCCTTAAATCTCACCAGTCATCACTCCCAGATCGTCCGCAGCTGGATCCTCAGCTGAAGGGCCTCTGTCAGTCAAGACAGCTTCATTAATATCAACAGCCACCAGAGGGAGCTCCAACTCAGAATCCATAGCATTCACAACAGCCTTAGCTCCTGAATTTGCCCTCAATCTGTACCCTTCCGTAGAGGCAACTAGTAGTGTACCGTAATACACGAACCAGACTAATAAGGTAATACAAACAGGGGTAACAAAAAATACCACACATACAAATATACTCATATATGTAACAGAGGAATGCATTGGGGAGTGGAGGATGGGTAAAACCAAAGAAGGAGAAGGAGTGGAATTAGCACACACCCAAAACCTAGCAACAGTCTCAGATAAATCCACCAAATTCCTTCTCAAACAGCCACAAACCACCATCTCATACTCCTAACCATACAGCATAAGCTAACTCATAAGCCCAGATTATATAGGAGATGGGAGTGGCTAACAGTGAACAGCTGAGAGCCTTAATGCAAGAATGCTTCCAAGACATCAACTGAGCAGATTAACCTCCGCACTGCTAAAAGAAACCTGCACCATTTAATATCAAGATGAGGTGCTTCTAAACAGTGCAGGAGTTGGAGAAATCAGTCGCTGCAGTCTTCTGGCTCCTCCCTGTCACGGTAAACCCGTGACATGATGAGTGGACACTTCTGGCAAGTAGATTCTTTAAATCAGTGGGCTGTTTGTAGATTAGTGCTAGATCTAGAAATATTTATTTTAGTCTATGGTCCCTGTGGATTATGAGTTATAGATCAGCGCCAATTTTTCTTAAGATTCTCATGTGGGAATTGTATTTTGTGGTTCAAAATGTTCACTATGCCCTTAGATCAATTTCTTCCAGAATGGTGTTCCCAAATGGGGTACTTGTGGGAGTTTCTGCTATTATAATGTAAAGTGTCCGAGAGCGGTAGTCGTGACCGAGCTGCTGTCCAATTTCACTTTGACACTTTACAGACAAGGGGTGTCCCAGTCCAAGTGTGCTTTAGGGTATGGGGCGCATCACACTTAATTGTAAGCTGCAAGCCTCTACTGCCTCCAGGCTTCTGGCCTCAGGAGCACACAATGCATTGGACACCCAGTTCGTTATAACTTTCAAACTTTTGCTATACAGTCCAATTTCATCAGGTTTTCACAGGTGTGATTGGGCACAGCAATTTGCACATCCATCGTACTTAGTATAACTCCTCTTCTGTTCTGCCACCCATTCGTTCTGGACTTCCCCCAAGCCCACTGATTCCACCGGTCTCAGATTTCTCATTGTGTAGCGACGGCGTCCCTGCCTGCTGCCAGGCAGGGACGTCGCT
>VIAB01002033.1:156163-173600 GCA_009801035.1 Oophaga pumilio | reverse complement strand
GCACCTGACGGCAAAAAACGGATGTGTGAAAGAGGCCTAAGTCTGGGGATTTAAGTGCCCACAGAGGTCATAAGATACGACGAGGACCGGTGATGGTGAGGACCGGAGAGGTCAGAGAGGTGAGCGGCAAGGTTATTTTTCCATCTTACGTTTCATATTTTCTGGGGTATTTATAGACCTCAGAGCATAAGGGTCATTAAATTCACAGAGAATACCTTCTTTGTGAATCGAATTTTCTGAAAAAATCTACAAAACTGGCAAATTAAAATTTTGTCTAATCTGCTCATCTTTACTGCTTATCTCCAACACTCCAAAAACATACTTTTCTGTGATAATGGCCCTCTCCAGGCCCGAACTTGGCAATCTTATATATGCCCTAGAGGCTGCCAAGTTCGGTTAGAAGACCCGTGGTCAGTCCGTGCATCGCAGTCCTAGTTTGGACTGTAAAACACATCTGTGTGAAACCAACCTAAGTGTGGCTTTGAAATAAGGAAAGTAGATTGTGAAACCCATAGGGAATAAGAATCAAACCCTTAATGATCAGGCATTAATGGACCGTAAGGCTAAGTGCACACGTCAGGAATGTTTGCAGAATATTCCTGAGCAAAACCGGACTTTTTTCGTGGCAAAAACACGCGTTTTTTGCGCGGATTTTGGTGCGTTTTTTTTTGCGTGGATTTTACGCATTTTTACCGCGATTTTTCCCTGAACTTTCTAGGTCAATAATATAGCGGGAAAAACGCTAGAATTCCGTGAAATTAATGAACATGTTGCTTCTTTTTCCGCGATGCACTTTTTTCGCGGAAAAAAACGCACCATGTGCACAAAAATTGCGGAATTCATTCTAAATGATAGGATGCTTAATTCATGCGTTTTTGACGCGTTTTTTCCCGCGAAAAAAACGCAAATAATCCTGAACGTGTGCACATAGCCTTAAAGGGTTAGTCAGGCATTACAGCGTTGTACACAGTGTATTGGTCCTTTTATGTACTGCAGCTCATCCACTAATTCTCCTATTTATTTAGATGGGAGTTGAGTTACAGAACCAAGGTGTTTATCACCTGTCCCAGCGTCAACACCAGACTCTCCATCTTCCTCCTCCGTTAGTCATCTCTCTTTTCCGATGCACATTGGGCTATCACAATAACCTGACACAAACCTCTGAGCTCATGTTTATAGGCCAGCTCAGGCTGCATCACTCACCATCTGGTATTCAGGTAGTTGGCATCCACAGCCCTACATTGTTACTACCAATTAATCTATATGCTATATTCAGTGCCTCATTATATACCCAACTCTGCTGTTCCATTGGTAAGTTTCCTGACATACCCGTACCTGCTGGGGAATGTTGTATGAATTGAGCCTCTGGATTGGAAGGGATCTCGAGGGTCATCGTGTCCAACTCCCTGCTCAATGCAGGATTCACTAAACCATCTCAGACAGATGTCTGTCCAGCCTCTGTTTGAAGACTTCCATTGAAGGAGAACTCACCACCTCTCGTGGCAGCCTGTTCCACTGATTGATCACCCTCGCTGTCAAAAAGTTTTTTCTAATATCTAATCTGTATCTTCTCCTTTTTAGTTTCATTCTACTGTTTCTTGTGTTTCCATGTGCAAAAGAGAATAAGGATGATCCCTCTACACTGTGACATCCCTTCAGATATTTGTAGACAGCTATTAAGTCTCTTCTTAACCTTCTGTTTTGCAAGCAAAACATTCCCAGATCCTTTAACCGTTCCTCATAAAACATACTTTCCAGTCCGCTCACCATCCTGGTTGCTCTTCTCTGAACTTGCTCCAATTTTTCAATGTATTTTTTAAAATGTGGTGCCCAGAACTGGACATAGTATTCCATTAATTACTTCACGTGATCTAGACTCTATCCTTGGGATATACACAGATCTGCTGTTCTTCTGAGGACTGCTATATTGAGTCTTCTGAAATACCCAGATCTGTTGTTACAGGAGTTTATGCTACATCGCTTAAGTTTGCAACTTTACGGGGCTCCACTTGATCTAGAATTCTTAATTTCGACTCTGCTTCTTCAGTTTACCTTCTCTGAGTCTCCAGCCTCTCTGTGGTCCACTACATCATCCATTCCTCCAGCCAACATCCAAGCACTTCAGCTTCTGCTCTTCCAGCTGCTATTTAGCCGGTTATGACAGAGTCCTCACATACACACAGAGATGAACAAATCAGGGGAGATGCTCAACCTGCACACCAAGGGTTCCTGTACAGACTAGGCAAATCGCTAACTTGACCCTGATTTGTCCCTGCCTGACCACAGAGGTTGAGACTCTAAAATTACGCAATGGCGCCCCCACTCAACATCACGTTACCCTTAGTGTCTTTAACTGCACCCTCAACTATACACAGAGTGCAATCCAAAACAACAACAGAACCTAGTGCACACAGAGGGTGAGGTATAGAGCTAAGGACGTGTTCACACAGTCATACATGAAAGATGGAAGAAAAAGAAAGGAAACCAAAAAGACCTTCGGTAAACGTGGTAACCCTTAAATGTAACAAAATGGGAAGAGTGCTGGGAAGGAGAACACGCACACAAATCGCAGGTGAAGCAATAGAGAAAACCACAGCAAGGTCATCCTTAACTGGAGAGCTGGGACTCCAAACATCCGTCTAACTTGGAATATAGCTAGCAAAGACTGTATGTGCCAGAAGAGTTTAAATAAAGAAGTGACAGGACAAACTAAATGAGGAAGTGAAAACGCCTGCATAGAAGCAACACGGCAAAGAAGAAAAACAGGAGCATTATCAGCAGTTGGACAGAAACAACACAGGCTGTGGTCCAACAAAGAGGGAAACTGACCACACCGCCAGATGTCACCAGATCGAGCCCTGGAGTCGGGCTATTACACAGACAATACAGCCTTTTCCAGCTGCCATACTGCAATTTTCTAGCTCTGTTCACAGTGATTGGTCTTAACCAGTGATTGGTATTGATAAAGTGCTTGGTGTTTATCCGCTTACTGTCAGTCAATTTCTGCGAACCATTGCATAATCTGTTAATGGTATTTAGGCAAGAGTAAAAAAAAAAAAAATAGAAAAACAATGAGGAAAAAATAAACAACCACCAGATGTACTACAGCAAGAATGACTGGTCCCTAGTAACTAAGAAGGATAGCACAAAGCCTTATAGTACCTCTACATCCAGTAACAACCACTACCATTATGATGACATTCGCCAGAAAGAAAAAAAAGACATGGACCACAAATCCAAAAATTATTCATTGACCTAATGCAAGACAAAAATTTGTAAAACTGAACATGATGTTCTTCGCTTTATATTCTGATCAGACTGTATGTAGGCCAGTACAGCGACATGGTGAACCTCTGAGTGAGTCCTTAGCCTTAAAGGTGCGGCGTCGAGAATCAACCATTGTCACAACAAGCAGGGGGAGTGACCTGGCATCTCACAGCACCCATGCCATGAGGCCAAGTCCCCATGTCTCCAGACCACACCACTGCACAAGCACAGCACCACAGCAACAATCGCAGCTACAAAGCCTAACATCAAGTAAACAGATCTAAAAAAAAAACCCTCACCTTTCAGTTGTTCTCAGACTGTGATACTTGCAGTATCCTGCAAATTTAAAAGCACCTGGGTCAAATGGGGGGAGCGCTAGTCCAAGTAAAACAAAAGAAAGAAGGGACAGTAATGCAATTCACTTGGTGTTGGTGCAGTGTGGCGACCATTGCAGTAGTCTTGTTGTGCTTGTGGAGTGGTGTGGTCTGGGTTCATGGGAACTCGGCCTTGCGGCATGGGTGCTGTGAGACACCAGGTCATCCACCCTTCTGGTGCACTGTCGTTGAGACCCTCTGAGATTTTCACTGTAACCTGGAAGTGGGCTTCATATGGTCATGTCAGACTGTTAAATTAAGAATCTCATGATCAATTTTGTAAATGGTTGCCTAGCAGCATTTGATCAATGTATGATTTTCGGACATCTTTTTTTTTCTACAGTTTTGGCATTTTGATGACATTCAAATCTGAGCAATATACAGTACATGTAAGCACCAAGATCACTTCTAAACTGTGTAAAATACCTAGAGATCAAATTATAGAAAAAAAACCTAAGCATTTATGGACGTCCGATTCTTTCCAAAAGGAATAAATGTATGTTATGTGGTAGACGGCAATATGAAAAAAAATATTTCAATGTCTTGGAAAAGGTTTTGGGGTTTGAAGGTGCTCAGTTATCATTTCTCCAATGCAGCCATACACACGGCAGTCCATATTGGCCATTAAAGTTGTTCACACTGGCTGTACATGATCAATGACAGAATGTGAAGGATGAAAGACCTTTTTGGTAATCGAAAATTTAAATTTGACCAACTTCTTTCTAGACAAAGATGGTGTGCCATAGGTCAGCTAAAACTACCGGTCACTGTTCAATTTCACCTGACAAACGTTCGATCTGCTTACAATCATCTATTCCATTACCCTTAGTCTAATGTGTACAGCCATCTTTAGTAAGGCGAAAAATTCTTGTGACAAGATGATGGATTGCTGCTTTAATGCGTCTGCCATAAATATCACAGCGCGGTGAGGAAAGTACAGTATGTGGTATTTGCGTAAAACATTTCCAATGCATATGCCGAGTATTCCACAAAGACATATTTTACAGCTTGGCACTTTGTCTATTAGAGACGGCACAGTCTATGAGCCATTACCATCCAATGTATGCAAGAAATAGACTTTACATTGTAAAAACCCAATTCAGTCTCAAACTGCACTATTTTATATATCAAAATAAAATGGAGTATTTTACATTCATGAATATAACATTTAGATAGAAATTGTCTTTCATTAAAATCACAGCACACGTGTTACGCCTGTCACTGCTTTGCAGAGCACGCTGTTGCATTGTGCAATTTACCACTTTTATAGCTGAAAATATTTTATATGTTTTACTACTTATACTCGACACAATAAACTTATAAAGTGTGGAAATGAAGGCAAGGCTGTGAGAGAAATCGCTGTGGTTCCCCCCTTCGCTTTCCCTTTCTATTAGCTCATTAACAGCGCTTGTTTAAGCCTCCATTGCTTTTCACATTTAATGATGGAACATATAATGCTCTATAAACAAAGGAGACAGTGTCCTCTGGATGTGACCAACTAATGGGACGTTGCTCTCCCAAAAACAGGAATGAGGACGCACATTACTATGTGACCGGCTGCAGATCACGTCCGACATGTGAGAAAGCTAACAGCAAAATCACACACCAAATAAAAGGTAACATACATCGATCGTAGCGTATGATGCCTATGAAAATAAACAGAACGCACTTTATACAACTTTTTACATACATTCACCACCGCAAGGATGTGAAACATTGGTGGAAGGGAAGACTTAGCTGTCAATGATTGACCGGCCTCTGCCTTCTTGAACATTATAATACAGGCCATAATCTTGGCATTAAAGAGGACCTGCCACTTGTCATTAATATGCGATATGTTTTTGACTTGGTGTAACTGCAGACATTCTCCTGAATCAACATTGTTTATTTTGTGTTCCTGCGCCTCTCTATTCCTGAGATATGGCCGTCTCTTCCTATATATAAATCTTGTCTTATTATCCAACTGGGCGTAGTCCTTAAGAACACTCCTATAGAGAAGAGGCAGCCACCACGCTTGTTTGACTAAAGAACATAGAATTACTTACAAAGAAGAGGGATGCCATATTTCATGAATCAAGATCAAGAACAAAATAATTCAAGAGAACAGCGACATATCGACAACAGGTAAAATAATTACCAAAGTGTGTTTCTACAGGCAACTTCCTATGATTGAGGAGAACAATCACACAGCGTCCTCACTGTTCTCTCCTCCTGCCCCACAATGATCTATCTGATCTGTGCAAGATAGGAGAGAAAGCTACCTGGAACCTGCACATTTCTACTGTAATGTTGAACAGATGCTGCAGGCCCTGCCTTCTAGCTGAAAGAACTTTGTGTGTAGCAGTACTGTGTGTGTGTAGCAGAGCTGTGTGCATGTGTGTAGCAAAGCTGTGTGTGTGTAGCACAGCAACAGTGAAGGAAATTATTTGATCCCTTGGTGATTTTGTAAGTTTGCTCACTGACAAATACATGAACAGTCTATAATTTTAAGGGTAGGTTAATTTTAACATTGAGAGATAGAATATCAAAAATAAAAATCCAGAAAATCACATTGTATATATTATATAAATGTATTTGCATTTTGCAGTCAGAAATAAGTATTTGATTCCTCTGACAAACAAGGCTTAATACTTGGTGGCAAAACCCTTTTTGGCAAGCACAGCAGTCAGACATTTTTTGCAGTTGATGAGGTTTGCGCACATGTCAGGGTCAATTTTGGTCCACCCCTCTTTGCAGATCATCTCTAAATCATTAAGATTTTGAGGCTGTCGCTTGGCAACTTGGAGCTTTAACTCCCTCCACAAGTTTTTTATGGGATTAAAGTCTGGAGACTGGCTAGGCCACTCCATGAACCTAATGCGCTTCTTTTTGAGCCACTCCTTTGTTGCATTGGCTGTATGTTTTGGGTCATTTTTGGGACCCAGCCACGACCCATTTTTAATGTCCTAGCAGAGTAAAGGAGGTTGTCACTCAGGATTTTATGGTACGTTGTGCATCCATTCTCTCATTGATGCGGTTAAGTAGTCCTGTGCCCTTACCAGAGAAACACCCCCAAAACATGTTTCCACCTCCATGCTTGAAAGTGGGGAAGGTGTTCTTTGGGTCATAGGCAGCATTTCTCTTCCTCCAAACACGGCGAGTTGAGTTAATGCCAAAGATCTCAATTTTTGTCTCATGTGACCACAGCATATATATAGATATAATCATTATAATTTTTTAAAACTAACCGTGGTTAGTTACTATGCTCGGGCAGCGCCGGGCTCTTCAGCTAGTGCTATATAAAAACTATATGTTGCTAAAAGGTAAATGCTCCCTTCATACAGAGCGGATAACATTGGAATCTTGCATCAGTCTTAAGTTATTGACGGGAAAAGCAGATTTGTATTTTATTAGGGCAATACATGTAAAGACAGTTATAAGGAAATCGCCTTCTAATCGACCTTTTTAAATGTATGAAATCATGAACTACGGTAACAGTGAGCATGGTGAGATATGACTATACACCACCACCCTTATTGCAATACCATCAATTACCCAATACACTTACACAAGCAATACTGCCACTTCTGAAAGCCCGCGACTGCGGCTAAAAGGCTGCTTGGAATTAAATTACCCTAATATATTGCCGAATTCCAAAAACATCAATTATCACACAGCACACTGTTGCTCTTTAGACCTTTATGCAAAAAATGCTAAATACTTTACTATCCTATTACTGAAAAAATATAAACTTACATGATAGTAGGGTACTTATATGAAGAGAGCAATATGACAAGTGGCATTTAGATAGATAGGAACATGTCAGTATTTTAAAATATTGCCCTAATTATCAAAGATTAGAAACACATTTCTATGGGTATGTGCCCATGATCAGGAACTGCTGTGGGTTTCACGCTGTGTATTTATGCAGAGTCCAACCTGCAGTGGCCAACTGTGACAACATAGTGGATGGTAATTCTCACCCGCGGAGACTGTCATGCGGCACGTCTATCAAGACCGCGGCATGTCAATTTCTCTTGTGGAGATGCCAGTACAGCAACAGAAATTTCATCAATAGAAATGTATTGAATGCAGTAAATCTGCACGGTTAGTGAACACATGAGGATTTACCTGCGTTCAATAGAAGGCTGTGTTGCTACTTCCGGATTGTGGGCACATCGCCTAAGAGTCTGACTAATTTTACAATGTGTCACTGCACTAATATATGAGGATGGCATACATGGGTCCAAAGACTAATCTATACTTTAAAGGGAATGTATATTTTTTAATATTAGGTTCTACAGAACAGGATGTATCTGTCACGATTCCTCATCTCAGTGTGGTGAGTGGCAGCTCAGCCATCCAATCTGGGGAAAGGGCATGCAGAGTTGTCAGTAACATAATAGATAGCTCAGCCATCCAATCTAGCGCAGGGGTATGCTGATTTGACAGGATCATGATATACAGTTCAGCCGTCAAATCTGAGGCTTGGGTGTGCTAAGCTGTCAGTATGATGAGTGACAGTCAAGTCGTGCCAATCCGAGCTGGGACTTGCTGAGCTTCCTACAGGTGTCTCCTGCTCAGAATTATTCAGCTATGTAGCTGGCTGTCTGCCTCTTGTCTCCGGCAGCTGTAGCTTTGTTCTATGAAGTGTGTCCTCAATGCACTGTCTGATTCCCTGATCTTGTTTTCGGACCTAGGATTTGTTGTGACTACTCGTGTGTGTTATCCCTTTTGCTCTTGGCATTCTCTGACCTCAGGTACTTCACCCGTGACTTGACCTCTGACTGTCCGTTTGTCTTATCACCTTATTTTGTCGTACCCTCCTTGAATTTGGACACTGGACTGTCACTTGACCACGCTTTTGTATTGCCCCTTTATATTACAAGCCCTCCTGGTATATGACATCAGACCTCCTGTACCCTGACTCACGAATTGTCCGTGAGTAGTGACTCAGCGTCACAGTATCAGCCTAGTGTAAGGCCTAGTGGCCAGAGTATATTACTAGTATTGTCTAGTGATAATCAGGGCTGTGGAGTCTGGGTCGAGGAGTCAGTGTCCATTTTGGTGGAGTCGGAGTTGGAATAAAATGGATCATCTCTGCTCCTAAAATATAGAATAAACTGGGTACAGTAGTACAATGCAGGACGTGCTATAAATTTTTTCCAAAGAATTTGGGAAAGTTATGAAATGTCTTATAAACGTCTTTTCTATTCCTGATCTAAGGATCTGGGCTTTTAGTTGAGATGAATCTGTGCTACACTTTATGTACATGCTCAGTAGTGACCAGGGCTGTGGAGTCGGGAGTCAGGGAAATTGAGAACTTGGATGTGAGGTTTGGCTTACCGACTCCACAGCCACAGATGGAAGTCATCTTTGTTTTACACTGTGATGTAAAAATTTAAAAAAACGGACGTATTCACAAAATATCTGAGAAGCTATCTGAGACCAATCATAGCACAAATTATCCTTATGCCACATAAGAATCCATTAATAATAGGGTAAACTTTCAGATTACTTAATAATATACAACACATAATAAAATTGGCCCAAAACCGATTGCCATTTACTGTTCTGGGCAAATTCAATCCATTTCAGTTGAAGAGATAAAATTAATAAAGAAATAAATGAAAGCAGCATACTGAATATTTTAAAGGGCAATTTGCATGCCTCTCATGCTCCAAAATGCAAAGTATTATCAGTTAAAACTCATGTGCTGAGGTCCCTTTTGGCAATTCATCAAAGGAAAGTGGTAGAGAACCACAGGATCTGAACTGCTTTCTAGCTTTGGCAGTGTAATTAATAGCAAGCTGCATTCATCATTCGCAATCAATACCTGGGAGGCATCCCAGGCAGGGATGAGAAAACCTGCATAAGCGATCAGTGTAATAATCATGTGAGTACTGGGATATTTATTTCAGCATTGCAACTTTCAGGCACAAAGATCTCTGTGTAAAGATACAAGCAACATCATAGGTGCAGCCTATTAAATAGCCTTTACAAAAAAAAAGCCTTTTCAGTTTAAGGTAGAAATAGATCATCTCAGGAAATAATTGCACACCCATAGGAGACGATTACTTCAAGAAGCTGTGATTTAATGGAAATGTTATTTTAAATATCCACTTTGTTCCTCTTGTGTCACTAAAGTATAAAAAAAAAACATTCCGTTTAAAACCAGAATTTCCTTGACAGGTTTGGACGACAGTATAATGTGTATGGGGGCACGGGCCGAAGATGATATGGGGGAGAAATCAGACATCCGGAAGAAGTGAGAGCTGCTGCTGCTCTTTCAATTCCTCCGGATTTCAATTATGTCCAAATGAGGGGAGAGTGAAGTCAGCACTGATTGGCCGTATGGATCACGTGACATAATAATTTCACGCGAGCCCCGAAAAGCCAGCGCTGACACCGCTGAAACGGTGCCTTCACTTTAGCTGCGTATAAGTGGTATTATTTTACTGGGGGGGACATAGGAATTGAGAAGGGGTTGTATAAGAAGTGGACAACCCATTAATTTTATACTATGAGAGATCTTACTTACCAGGATACAGTGACAAATACTTATATTATTACTGTCAACTGTGGAAAAAGGGGATTGATTAACAAAAAAAAAAATTCTTAAAAACCTTATTTCATTTTAGTACTTTATTTGTTAGTCTTTGTCATAGAGAAACATTTAAATACATAAAGATATCTCCGGAGAAGGGACACATCATCCTCAAATTGAACATACATTGGGGGAAATAAGTATTTGATACACTGCCGATTTTTCACGTTTTCCCAGCTACGAAGGATGGAGAGGTCTGTAATTTTTAATCGGAGGTACACTTCAACTGTGAGAGACAGACTCTAAAAATAAAAACCAGAAAATCACATTGTATAATTTTTACATAATTAAATTGCATTTTATTGCATGAAATTAGTATTTGATCACCAACCGACCAGTAAGAATTCTGGCTCTCACAACCCTGATAGTTTTTCTTTAAGAAGCACTCCTACTCTGCACTCATTACCTGTATTAATTGAATGTGTTTGAACTCGTTACCTGTATAAAAGACACCTGTCCACACACTCAATCAATCAATCACATTCCAACATCTCCTGGTGAGGTGAGAAAGACCTGACACTTCAACCTTCATTGAAGTAGGGATATACTGAAGTGACCAGGTGATTACAACAGGAGATCTGCTCCGAGAACCAGGTACCAAGACTTGGATTTGTTTAATCAGAGATGGAGAGGTACTCTCCTGAGGCAAGTGCTTCTTTTGTTTCAGAACGCATTCACTCACATCACCATAAGGCCATTGTAACCCTCCAACTTGATATCAACTGATGTCTGATGGTATCCATGCCATGTTTCATCTGTATAGAAAGGTAAAATAGCAATAGGAAACATGAAGACGGTATCTACCAGGACCTCCAAGAGCGAAGATATCCTGCAAGTTGGGGATCTCATAAACTTCTAAAAGACCTAGCATATCCCACGACCAGCCACCATATGAGCTCACCAAGGGGAGGTATGTGGGCATACCCTTGATCTAATAAAAAGCAGAAATTGGGGGTTTGCTTTTTGTTAGTCCTGGTAGGTACAGCTTGCTCCGTTTTCCTAAAGAGTAAAGTCCCTCCGCTAAACTCTGAGCCATTTCTGGGATAGATGTTCAGTACTTTTTCTTTTGTTATCACTTTTATTGTAAGTGATTATATATACCGTGTTGTTGCGTTTCTATTTTGTAACATCTTTGTTTATTTTTTATAAACACTGCCTACCTTTCCGGATGACATAAATAAAATTCTAAAGCTCTGTTCCTCTTGCTCTGTAAACCGCACCCCTGAAGCCATACCTGTAGTGCCCAATCGGCCAGTATAAATGATTAGTGGTGGCAGCTACTAGTTACTTTCTGCTTATTGTGGAGTTGGCAGTGATCGTGTCGGGGAATAAATATACAGTACAGACCAAAAGTTTGGACACACCTTCTCATTTAAAGATTTTTCTGTATTTTCATGACTATGAAAATTGTACATTCACACTGAAGGCATCAAAACTATGAATTAACACATGTGGAATTATAGACTTAACAAAAAAGTGTGTAACAACTGAAATTATGTCATATATTCTAGGTTCTTCAAAGTAGCAACCTTTTGCTTTGATGACTGCTTTGCACACTCTTGGCATTCTCTTGACGAGCTTCAAGAGGTAGTCACCGGGAATGGTTTTCACTTCTCAGGTGTGCCCTGTCAGGTTTAATAAGTGGGATTTCTGGCCTTATAAATGGGGTTGGGACCATCACTTGTGTTGTGCAGAAGTCTGGTGGATACACAGCTGATAGTCCTACTGAATAGACTGTTAGAATTTGCATTATGGCAAGAAAAAAGCAGCTAAGTAAAGAAAAACGAGTGGCCATCATTACTTTAAGAAATGAAGGTCAGTCAGTCCGAAAAATTGGGAAAACTTTGAAAGTGTCCCCAAGTGCAGTTGCAAAAACCATCAAGCGCTACAAAGAAACTGGCTCACATGAGGACCGCCCCAGGAAAGGAAGACCAAGAGTCACCTCTGCATCTGAGGATAAGTTTATCCGAGTCATCAGCCTCAGAAATCGCAGGTTTACAGCAGTTCAGATTAGAGACCAGGTCAATGCCACACAGAGTTCTAGCAGCAGACACATCTCTACAACAACTGTTAAGAGGAGACTTTGTGCAGCAGGCCTTCATGGTAAAATAGCTGCTAGGAAACCACTGCTAAGGACAGGCAACAAGCAGAAGAGACTTGTTTGGGCTAAAGAACACAAGGAATGGACATTAGACCAGTGGAAATCTGTGCTTTGGTCTGATGAGTCCAAATGTGAGATCTTTGGTTCCAACCACTGTGTCTTTGTGCAATGCAGAAAAGGTGAACAGATGGACTCTACATGCCTGATTCCCATTGTGAAGCATGGAGGAGGAGGTGTGATGGTGTGGGGTTGCTTTGCTGGTGACACTGTTGGGGATTTATTCAAAATTGAAGGCATACTGAACCAGCATGGCTACCACAGCATCTTGCAGCGGCATCCTATTCCATCCCGTTTGTGTTTAGTTGGACCATCATTTATTTTTCAACAGGACAATGACCCCAAACACACCTCCAGGCTGTGTGAGGGCTATTTGACCAAGAAGGAGAGTGATGTGGTGCTACGCCAGATGACCTGGCCTCCACAGTGACCAGACCTGAACCCAATCAAAATGGTTTGGGGTGAGCAGAGTGAAGGCAAAAGGGCCAACAAGTGCTAAGCATCTCTAGGAACTCCTTCAAGATTGTTGGAAGACCATTTCTAGTGACTACCTCTTGAAGCTCATCAAGAGAATGCCAAGAGTGTGCAAAGCAGTCATCAAAGCAAAAGGTGGCTACTTTGAAGAACCTAGAAAATAAGACATAATTTCAGTTGTTTCACACTTTTTTGTTAAGTATATAATTCCACATGTGTTAATTCATAGTTTTGATGCCTTCAGTGTGAATGTACAATTTTCATAGTCATGAAAATACAGAAAAATCTTTAAATGAGGTGAGTCCAAACTTTTGGTCTGTACTGTATATACGAGACACAGTATATATACTGTATATTTCATGTGTTGGAATTAGAGGCATATATACCGTATGCTCACTGTGAGTTCCCCAATAACTGGCCTAGTAGTGGAAGAAGCCGCGACCTCGTCCATCACTCGTCAGTCAATTGCGTAATTATCTTGACGATTGGAGGCACCAGAGTTGCGTTGTCTGACAAACTGGTGGTAAGGGTGGGATCTGAGTGATCTCTCCAATGTCATCCTTGACAGTCCACTTAGGGTACTTGAATCTGCAATCATCTGATTACTTGAACTATATAGGGAAGGGATGTCACACTGAAATACAAAGAGGGAAAAAATAAAAAGCTTGGACAAAGTCGCAGGCCAACATTGATATTTATAAAAAGAATGTCTACAATTGAGGAAGTTTTTGCTTATCATCAAAAATGAACTTATTTTATATGGAAGCAAACTTAAAGGGGTTGTCTCATGAACAAAGTACATTTTAATTAATAGATCTTAGAAAAAAATATTGGAATACTATAAATATGCTATTCAAGAGCAGTAAAAAGCATATGGCCCAATAGCCGAATTTAAATATGCAATAACAAAGGATAAAAAACTTGAATTATACAGATAATAAAGTATTATGCAAGTAAAAGTGCACCCAAGCACAGTAAAACACCAGCAGTGAACTCCCCCTCTGTACCCTCCAACATGCATGTTATGATGACCCCCCTACTACACCACCTCCTCAACCTCCCCAACAAAGAATGGTGACCCCATCACAGTATGATACTCCAACTGTAATCCCCACACAGCCCTCCATACAGTATAATGGGCCCCAAATAGTCCCCCATACGGAATAACGGAGCCCTTTATTGCCTTCCATACAGTATAATAGTGCCACATAGTGCTCCATACAGTAAAATGGCCCAACATAGTGCTCCATACAGTATAATGGGCCCACAAAATGCTCCATACAGTATAATGGGCACCACATAATGCTCCATACAGTATCATGGGTATCACACAGTGCTCCATATAATATAATAGCCATACAAAGTGTTCCATACAGTATAATGGTCCCACATAGTGCTCCATACATTATAATGGGCCTCACATAGTTCTCCATACAGTATAATGGTACCACAGTGCTCCATACAGTATAATGGCCTCACATAGTGCTCCATACAGTATAATAGCCATAAAAAGTGCTCAATACAGTATAATGGCCTCGCATAGTCCTCCATACAGTATAATGGCTCCACAAAGTGCTCCATACAGTATAATACGCCCCACATTAAATTAAAAAAAAAATACCTTTGCCAGTTCCCCTGCTACTTTGGACTCTTCATGGTGTCTTCAGATCCTCTGCATATCTCAGTACAGCGGGCGCATTGTAATGACATCATCAGAGGGAGCGTCAGCTAATGCTCCCTCCTCCATCATTGATTTCAACTGTATCAGCAAGATGCCAATATAGTTGAAAGTGAGATGCCGGGCGGGGGCCTAATATACTTGGGGCACCTGCCCAGTGTCACAGGCTAAACAAACTCACCCCCTGAGGGACAGATTTGGTTCGCGGGCCAAAGTTTGACAGAGTACTCCAGTAAGATGCCCTGCCAGCCTTAAAAAATGCATAAATTGTTTTAGAAATTCTGTTTACTAAGGAATTAAATAAATCAATCTGTGTTAAGATGCACTGCACTACTTTGATATTGCAGTGTATTGTCTAGTCAGTGTTTTCCCATTTCCTGTCCTGTGACAGAGCTAAATAGCAGTGATGACATGACAGACACGAGGGTCTTCACACATAAGGCCCTTTGATGCAAGGACAACAAATCATCTATTACTTTACTTTTAAAAAATTCCTTATTCACATTGCACTCTACCCCGAATATCTAGCCAGGTATATACCTCCTAGGATAATTGTCTGCTTCCCCATATGACACTTGATGCCATTCTTACACCCGCTTCCAAGGCCTTGAAATAAAATTTGCAAGAAAATGTCACAGAACAACAGGTTTGGCTGATTAAACTTTCCTCCTAAGGGATATGGTTATTTAGCCATTATTCCACAAGCAGTTAAGTCTCTGGGAAGGGAAGACAGGATTTGCTTTTGATATTAATCTCTCTCAAGATGTCTCTCTCAGCACTTTATGGAGAGCACATAAAGCTGTGGCCAGAGGGAGTTTAATAAGCATAGCCTCACGTTGAAAGACAGCAAACAGCGTTCACCGAGCACAATTATCTCCTTCACTATTTAAATTAGACAGATTGTATAGGAAGCAGCTGGATGGCGAGGCCAGCCCGCAAATGCCAAACATGAAGAGCACCTTTAACATATAGAGATCCATGCAAACATGCTTGACCAGCATGCGAAAAATGACTTAGCATATTCAACCCTTAACTATTAGATCAAAAAATCAAAGCATTGTTAACCCATTCCCAACCAGGACGATTTTCCCTTTTTTGAGTTTTCGATTTTTCCTCCCTTCCTCCCAAGAGCCATATTTTCTTTTATCTTTCCATCAACATAGCCATATGAGGGTTTGTTTTTCTGCGGGACAAGTTGTACTTTTCAATGATCATAAAAATTCAGAGGAGACCAAGAGAATGCACTTATTTTAATGAAATTGCCTGTGGTGGCTTATCTTGCTCTCCTCTGAACTTTTACAAGTATGAAGCTAGCACTGGAAGACATGGCTATTATCATGTGGATATTTTTTATTTCATTCAATTTTCTTCCTTAAAAAATAAATTAAAATTTTTCTTGTGTCGCCATTTTCCAAGATCCATAACTTTTAAAATTCTTGGGTAATAGGGTTGTGTGATGGCTTACTCTTCTGCACCCTTAAACAACGTTTTTAGATGTCCGCTCATCCCCATCGCATGACCCCTGGCTGAAGCTGCCTCTGATGTCCGGTGAGGTCACGTCAACTTCCAGAATTGGAAGCTGACCCGGCATCACAGAGGCGGGACCCAGTGTCCCGGACGGACTGGGCTGTGGGCCGAGTTCCACCGCACATGACAGCCCAGCATCACACACTTTCTCTCCTGCACGGCTTTCATTAATAGAGTGCAGCAAACCCACAAGCCACCCGTCAGTAAATGTAAACAGACCATTAGGAACCAGGGTATACAAGATGGTCAACGTTTTGGTCTTCTTGGACCCTAATCATGGCCTTGAATCAAAGCAGATACAAAAACAACTGTAAATGTGTATAAAGGAGTATACATTGGTAAGTCGCAGTACTACATTGTCAGTCTTCATGATGATATATACAATTAAGTAGGAGGTGAAAATTAATATATACAATGATATTTAGAATGCATAACTCCATGGACAAAGTATCAGAGCTAAAACATAAAAGAGCATAAAACAAAGGTATCGCATCACAAAAAGAGAAGTGGAGAGGGGATGGGGGTGGAATATGTAATTTAATATTGATGACCTATTCTAGGATAGATTATGAATCTCTTAAAGGGAATCTGTCAACAGGTTTTTGCTACTTCATCTGAGTGCAGCATGATGTAGGCAAAGAGACCCTGAATCCAACAATATATCACTTAGATTACTGGGTGCAGCCGTTCTGACACAGAGTTTTTAGATTTAGTAATGCAACAGAGCTGAGAAGCTAACCCTGCCCACACCAGGCTCTGTGCGTACACAGTCTATAGAGAGTGAGCTGCATATCACAGAGAGCGGGGGCGGAGTTGGACTTAGAAGCGCATGCCTGCTAATCGCAGATGATTAAACCTTTAGTCTAAGTAAACAGCACACAACTTGACATGTGATACATTGTTGCAATCAGTGTTTTAACCCTTACCTTATGCTGTCCTCAGATTACATAGCAAAAACGTGCTGACAGATTCCCTTTAAGCCAGGAAAAAAACATTTAATACATTTACTTTTGTGAACTCGACCTGTGCATGGATATTGTCAATAACCTAAATCATCAAGCAAAAAGTTCATCAGTAGAGTTGAGCGAAACAGGTTGGTCAGATTCAAAAGTCGCCGACTTTTGCCAAAGTTGGGTTTCGTTGGCCAGAACCCAACGATAGCGTGCAGTCGGCCATGCGGTCGTCGACCCGAGTGCCAAAGTCGGTTTTCCCAGAATGCTTGCAGGCGCCTTTTCTCAGCCAATGAACAAGGACGTACACTGTGAGCAACGAGATGACATGGTCAGCGTCCATCACAATCTTAGAGAAGGGCATTGCAGTGACTGGCTGGCTTTGGGGGGCATCATAGTGTCTATAAAAGCCCTCAACGCCGA
>VIAB01002033.1:67502-82122 GCA_009801035.1 Oophaga pumilio | reverse complement strand
TTGGGTACGCAGGCCATGCGTACACAATATTAATTGGGAGCAAATCTGTCTACACATAAAGACATGAGGGTGAAACCACCAACTACACATGCTCAAAATCACCTGTCCTATTAACCAAGTGGCGGAGACAGACGGAAGGGGGCCCCTATGCAAGAAGAGTATATGGCCCCTCTTTGTGCATGTGACAAGAACTGTTTGCTGATTTGAAGCTGAAAGTGGACCCCCTTTCTTCTTGGGCCCCTGTGTGGCTGCACACGTTGCACCAATGATATGTTCGCCCCTTTATTAACCACTTACTGATACATGAAGTTTAAACACCAGGTGCGCATGTATGAAGCAGGCTCAGGAGCTGAGTCTGCATCATGTATGGTAGAGCCATTAGCATAGGTGATCAGAGCTAGCTCCAATCTATGACAGCAGCATTTAAGGCGTTCCTGTCCAGGTGACATGATTGCAGGGTGCCTATGGGTTTCCATGGTAGCTATGGACCTATTGAAGGCCCTGTGGCTGCCCTGCTGGTACTCCAATGAATCCCAACCACAGGCTGAGCTTTTCAGCAGACCATGATTTTCGCTATATACTGCAATATTGTAGTTTTGCTATATACAGAAGAAGCGATCAGACGGTCATAGGTTCCAGTTCCCTATAGGGATGACATGGGAAAAAAAAGAATCCAAATAGCTTTTCTCCCTTTAAGTACACAGAAATTAAAAATGAACAAAAATAAACATATCTGATATAGCCGAGTCCGCAACTTCCAAACAAAATATAAAATTATTTAAACTTGTATGATAAAAAAAGAAAAAAGGCCAGAAATGCTGCTTTACAGTCACCTCCTTAAGAAAGTACAGTAAAAAGTGATCAAAATATTGTATGTGCCCCAAAATGTAATCAATTAAACCGACTGCAAAATGCAAGTCCTCAGACAGATCCACTTATGGGAAAATAAAAAAGTTGCGCGTTTCAGAAAATGGTCATACAGACCAAGGATCATTTTGTATTTTACCATTTTAATTTCTTCTTTTCATTTAAATAAAAACTATATAATTCTAGCATTGCCGTAACTGCACGGACCTGAATATTCATGTTGCCGTCTCAATTTTCCAGTACATTCCACGATAAAATGAATAGTGTCATTCAAAATCATAACTTGTCCTGCAAAAAGCCCTCATATGGCTATGTGAACCAAAAAATAACAAACTTATGATTCTTGAAACAAGATGAAAAAAAGAAAGCACAAAAACAAAGAATGGCTGCAGCGGGAAGGTGTTAACATCTTAGGACAGGTTACAGTCAGATGGATTTTCTAATTAAAGTTATTTAAGAGTGTATACATAATGATATTTTCTCTTTCACTTTGGAGTCTTTTTTTGAGACTATGGAAGTTCATCTACTAACCTTGCCAGCCACAGAGTGAGCAGACAATATTTTTCCCAAATTGCAATGGAATGGCATGTCAGAAATAAGGCCAAGCCTAACATAGCGATAGGTGTTACAGAACATGATGACTGTAATGTTGTAAGTGTTATCTCAGCTAATGCGCTCCTGTGACCTACTGAGACTGCCAGATGACCATCACAGAAAACAAACAAACCTGGACTGCAGGTCGCATGAGCTTCACTCTCACAGACGTGAATGGAATAAATTTTTCCCAGCCAAATTAGATGTCTAAAAACATCAAATGGTAGTAAGTCACAGAAAACATGCACAAATGTTTTTGTGCCTGTGACATTTGTCACCAGAAAGTCCTAGCCTAATATTTGTTTTTATATAGCACCACAATGTTCCTGCAGTATCTTACAACTAGAAAGCAACATACAAGTACTAAGCACAAGAAGAAGACATAATGAGAGAGGTTGCTGCATGTCAGAGCTTAGAACCTACGATACATGACAAATACTGGCTGACACTTCAGCTTTAGCGCAGTTTTTGGACCGAGACTGAATACTAAACAGGAAAACTATATATCGTACTCACTGTGGATTCTGTACTTGTTTTGGCCTTCTCAATCCACCATGTGAGTAAAACCGTACACTGATTTTTGTATTTTACTTCTTGACTAGAGATGGACGAACCTGAACAGTAAAGTTCGGCATCCGTACCGAACACTTATTGTTCGGGCATGGACACTGAACACGGACTTCACCAGGAAGTCCGTGTTACTGTTCAGATTCGGCTGCCAGAACACCGGGTGTTTGTCGCGCTGCTATGTGCAGACAAACACCGCTTCTGATCGGCGGTGAAATCATCCCAGCTGGTCAGAGAGCCGCAGTTCCCACGCTGTCAAGTGACAGCGTGAGCGCTCAGCTGTGATCGGAGGTATGAAGTTTACCTCTGGTCACTGGTGTCAGCTGATAGGACTACTGATCTCATCATCCAACACCTGCTACCGCTAATTACAGTGAGAGCAGGAGCGGCAGATGGGAGTAATCATAAGCCGCTCCAGTTATGTAAACAAATAATTAAAAAACAAACATGCGTGGGTTCCCCTGTATTTTTGCTAACCAGCCAGGCAAAACTCACAGCTGGGGGCTACAACCCTCAGCTGTCAGCTTCAGCAAGGCTACTTCTGAAGAAAAGAGGGGTCACCACGCTGTTTTTTAATTATTTAAATAAATAATTAAAAAAAACAATATATCATACCTGTCCGTCGTTCTGTCCCACGCCGTAATCCATGTCTGGAGGAGAAACAGTTTTCAACCTGGACAGTACCAAGATGCAACCGTCCAGGCTGAGAACCACTGGTGAATGAGCTGCTGCGAGCGCAGCGTCAGTGATTAGCAGTGACGTCACTGAGGCTCCGTTCCCAGCCAGGCTGAACTTTTTTCTCACGGTGCTAGCGGGGGATCTCACCGAAGTCACCGCAGTTCAGCCCGGCTGAGAAAGGAGCCTCAGTGACCGGACATAACCTTGATGACGTCACCACCGGTCGCTGATGCTGACATACCGCCCGCTGAACCACCACTGGGCTGACGCTTGTACTACCTGTGGACACAGTGAGACTATACATAAGTAAAGGCTTTACCCTATATGAGAGATTCAAACATTTTCTCATTTTCCCATCAGAGGACATTCTCCTCCTGAATATATATTTAAGTGCCTTATGCCATCCATGAAAAATTTTGATACCTATGAAAATGGATGCCCACTAGATGTAATTCATATAAATGAGCAGTTTGGGTCAATTTACCTACTGACCATTTCATTATACCTCTTGAAGGTGTACCCCAGTCTACACGGCTGGTTTCTATCTCCACATATTGGATTGTGCTTACACTGAGCAGTCGGTACTTGATGAAGGTCCACTCTGGGACCGAAACGTTGTTGATTTTGGACTGCATTAAAATTTTCATAATCATCAAAAGTTGAGTGCCAAGTTTTCTATTGATATTATTCACAGGTTGGGATCCTACTTAGGCACCACTCACAGCAGTGCCACGTTATATTTTCTATTCTCAGGGTTTAGTCACACTGTTCCATTACTATTTCACAAAAATGCAGCAAAAAATGCAATTTAAAAGCACTGTGCAATTATATCTAAGAAATCAGTAGTGAGTGATCTCTACATAAAGATTGGAATTTAAAGATTAGAAAACACAGGGTTGCTTTCCGTAAAACATTGTATTAGAGCGAGGAACAAATACTTGTAAGTTGCTGCAGGGTCATTGCGTTTCATAAAAGCAAAGAAAATCCGGCTTCGTAAAAAGAAAAAAAAAAAAGAGAGAGAAATCAGACAACGGACAATAAAACCTCAGACCTAATTTAATTACTAAAAGGACACAACAAGACAAACCCAATAATCTAAAACCTCTCGATGGCCATCATTGGCAGGATGTGATTTGACAATTTTCCCATCTCGAACTTCTATTTCCAATAGACCTTGCAGCAGTTCCTTGATAATACCAGCTTGTCACTGGGACTGAAGATGTAATTTTTAAGAAAAGGTATTGAAATAAGAAAGGCAGAAAAATCAATGCAATTACGACCATCCGGGACTGTTATTTATCTGTATATACTTTCTTAACATTGTTCTACAGTAAAAAAAATAAAAAAGTGGACCTCCACGTTTCACAGGGCTATAGAATAAACACTTTGTAGATGCGACGTACAGCATATAGTCACAAAGGAAGAAATGCAGCACAGGTTTATCACAAGGCTCGGCTGCAGTTCAGCTAGCCCCCAAGATACAAGCAAATTACTACAATGTATTGATTTCTATGTAAGCCCGTTCTTCCTTACAGCCATTACACGATGCAGCCCGAGAATGGAGGAGGGACCTAAAGGAACTATGCGTCCAAACACTGACCTGCTCCCTCCTGTGTATTTGACATCAGGACCTATATTTTTAATATTTTATATTTTTAAACTGTATATTCTGGTAAAAGGCAGAAGCAGCATATGCATTCCAAGTGGCTATATACAGTTGTGCTCAAAAGTTCTCATACCCTGGCAGAATTTTTGCTTTCTTGGCCTTTTTTCAGAGAATATGAATGATAACACCAAAACTTATTCTCCACTCATGGTTAGTGGTTGGGTGAAGCCATTTATTGTCAAACTACTGTGTTTTTTTCTCTTTTTAAATCCTAATGACAACCCAAAACATCCAAATGACCCTGATCAAAAGTTCACATACCCTGGTGATTTTGGCCTGATAACATGCACAGAAGCTGACACAAATGGGTTTGAATGGCTTCTAAAGGTAACATCTTCACCTGTGACCTGTTTGCTTTATTTGTGATCCCCTGCTGTCCTGTCTGCATCCTCTCTTTTCCTTCCACCCCTGCCCAGGAGCTGTGGTATGATCAGACCATGTTCCTGTACGGTGAGACACGGCCATTACACAGTACACAGCAGGGGCACATTTATAAGATTATCTCAGCACAGGAACATTTTCTTTAAACACATCCAACTGTGTAAATTATTATTATTCCAAGATCTATTGATTAAAATCAACTTTAAAATTAACTTTGTTAGTGGGAAAACCCCTTTAAGCACAGATGAGCGAATAAATTCGAGTGGAATTGAAACCTACTTTCATGTTGTAGAAATCCAAATGTTAACTTTTTGTAATTTGTTTCCGTATGGATTCAGCAAAATGGCAGCCACTGGCTTAAACATAGCAAGCATTCTGCTTGAAAATAAATACCATTTTTGACTTTGGAAAAAATCCATGAACTGCGTGCGTCATATTGAAAAATATGGCTAAAAAAACACAGCAATGTATATCAAAAGACAAAGAAGAAAAGTTGGCTAATAGTAAAATGGTGAATAAGGGCCCCGTCTCACATAGCGAGATCGCTGCTGAGTCACAAATTTTGTGACGCAACAGCGATCTCAGAAGCGATCTCGCCAAGTTTGACATGCAGCGACGATCAGCCCCCTGCTGGGTATCGATGATCGTCGCTGAATGACCTGGACTTTCCTTTGATCGCTGGTCTCCCGCTGGCCAGCACGCATCGCTGCGTGTGACAGGCAGGAGACCAGCGATTAGCTGGTAACCAAGGTACACATCGGGTTTCCAGGTGCCGCCCCGCGCCTAGAAACCCGATGTGTACCTTGGTTACCAGCTCCCTGCACCAGCGCGCTGGTATGCCGGTAACATTGTGTAATATGGGTCCTGTTTACGGCATACTCGCTGTCCTGATCGCTGCTGAGATCTGCCTGTCTGGCAGCTCAGCAGCGATCATGTAGCGACTCAGCAGCAATCCTGACAAGTTCATATCGTTGTCGGGATCGCTGGTGAGTCGCTATGTGAGACGGGGCCCTAAGAGCTTTTATTTGCAAATTATGTTGTCCCACTCCAACACTCAGACAATAAGTGTCTATCTTGTATCTAACTCGCTGTTCATTGCCTGCTGTCAATTTTAATCCATCTCTATTAGCAAACAGGCTAAACGGATTACAAGAATTGGAGAGTCTGTTTTATTTAGATCCTGCTCTTGTCAGTTCAGCAAAAGAAATCCACTAAACAATGGCAGATACAACGAATACCGGAAGGTTAGGAGAAAGAAACTTCTAGCACTTATAGTGCTGACAGAATGCTGATGAGTGAAACTGCTCACTCAAAAACTTTGAAAGGCAAGCTACATCAAACCAGTTATTGGACATATTAGACTCGTATGTCCACCAAAGGAATTTTACCAGGGACTAAAATTGAAAATTATCACTAAAATTAAGTACCAAAATGGTTTAAGGTATGTGTACACCTTAAGTATTTGCAGCAGAAATTACTGCACCAAAACACTTTAGTTTACCATGCCAGCAAAATGAATGAGATTTGTAAAATTTTATGCACACAATGCTTATTTTACCACAATTTTCAGTAAAATCGCCATGTGTGGAGTGTGAATATGGCCGTACAGAAAATAAGCAACTTAAGTATAGTGTAATTCATTGGAATATAATTTAACAATTGAATAAACTTCTAAATCGGCATCTTACCCTTTCAGCCAATGATGAATGATAGTTTTATTCTTTAAGTTTGTGCTTATTATACTGGTCATTTATTATGATAGTTTACAAATCGCTGCAATTGATACATGTGAATGGGCCTTCAGCCCTATCCACAGAGATGTACCCAGTTCTCTATTCTAGGTATGTGCAATTTTTTGCCCAATATAGACTGGGATTATCTACATCGCGGCTTTACATTGATTTGGATTACGACTAAATACTTTATTCCACTAAAAGCGCATTTACTATAATGCACAATATCAGTGAGTGACGTAATATTCATTCCCTGCAATCCACAATAGCCGAATGAAAGAGAAGCTGATAAGAAACCTACGGCACATTCATGCAAATACGACGACCCTGGCCTTGATTTAACGTAAGACTGGAGAGACGATTCTGGAGCAGCTGCAGGCTGGGAAATAAATCTACAGGTTTTAGTTTCATTGTAAATGCTTGTAACTTGATTAGATTTGTTCCCTGCATCTACATCACATCAAAGCCATGGCTTAATCTAAGCTACAAATCTAGAAGCATGGAGGCCCCGCCGCAGAAGACTTATTACAAAGACTTTATCTATTCGGCAACATTCTATCTAGATAGAAGGAGACAAGTGATTCCGCCATGTCTTAAAGGGCCCCTGTCAGCACAGAGTGACTGCTCACAACAAGTTCAGGCGCTTGGTCACGTTTTGCATGACCAGACACTTCAGTTCACCTTCCCACCTGCTTGTTTTCGCGCCATCTACACCCTGCCCTCTTCTTTGATTAACCACTGTGACTTCATAGAGCCAGAGAAGGACAGAGATAAATCTAAAACATGCATTGGGAAGATGTAGGTAAATGTGTGGCCCCGCCGTGAAGCACTGAGCGCATGTATTTCGTTTGAACACTTGCTTTATGCTGACAAGAGCCTTGATTCTCTACTGCGATCAATTATGGTAATGACACTGATCAAACTCTGATCCGAGTTTCTTCAGAGTGTCAGCATACGATGATCCAATTCTCTCAGTGCCTGCAATGTGGGGGGGACAGGTCACATTCTCCTGACATATCTATATACATCTGTTGTCATCTGTGTCAAGACTTATATTGGTTGCCCAGGACATTTCAGATTGATGGCCTGCATTCAGGATAGGTCATCAATATCCGATCGCTGAGTTTGCAACATCTGTTATCCTCCAACGATCAGTTGTTCTTGATGTCGAATGGATATGCTCAGTTGCGGAGCTGCACAGCGGCCATGGCAAGGTACTGCGCCTACGCCCCCTATTCGAATAAATAGGAAGCAGATGTGATGTACACGGCCACATCCACTATGTAACTGACAGAGCATTATAGATTCACTCTGCAACTGAACACATCTGGATACCACCGGGAACAGCCGATCAGTAGGGTGATGGGGGCTGCACCTCCACAGATCAGATATGGATTAAATCCTCCTCTGATATGATCTAGCATATCAGAGAAGAGCAAAATGAAGTCCACTGAGCTCCCCTCTCCCGATACCTCCACTATCCCCGGGCCCTCCTACTCCGTCCCTCCGCGTCATCTTCCTGGAAACAAATGGCGGCAGCACCCGCAGTGTGCCCGCTGAGACCTGCCTGCCGGTACCCGGCAACAATAAGAAATTTTTGTTATTGGTTCCTTTTGATCACTGTGTTTGCCCAGGATGGGGCTGGCTAAGTCTATAACCAATTCTAAACACCCGGCAAGATACCTGTGACGACCCTTCATTCTTTTTGCATAATTTATTTCAAAAGGAGCATTGCATTACCTTTAAATCTCCCTATGCCACCTTGACGGTCTCCTTAAAAGGAACCTCTTATATTGAAAACAGTATCTCTTCTGTAAGCAGGTTGTTATGGAGTAGGAGGAGCTGATCAGATTGATATACATTTTAGTGGGAAAAATTGCAGTAAAAATTGCATTTTATTAATTTAAATCTCTGGTGTATTTATTCGTGAGTCCAGTGGGTGGTCTTATTCAGTGATTGACAGTCTTCCCTCTAGGATAGTGCATGCAGGGATAACTGTGAGACACTAGTAGGACTGCTTACTGGACTCAGATGCTTACAAACACCAGGGATTTCTATTAATAAAGTACACGTTAGGACTCATGCAGACGTCCGCAGATCACTGCATGAATACTGACCGCAATGCAGAAAATGGCTGTGAGTCTCCCGACCGAAAGGTAACAGCTTCCTTCATGTATTTCTATGACGCTGTCACGATCTGGCTGGGAGACCCTTGGCCTGTCCATATAGTGCGGTCCTAGATCAGACCGTTTTGCACGGACGTCTACATGAGATCTTATACGGAATGTTTTCCACTAAACCTATAGATCATTCTGATCAGCTTCTCATTCTCTATACCATGTTGTCCACAGATCAGGCTGTACATTCAGTATGACAGCAGGTTCCCTTTAGGGGGAAAAAAAACTTTTACCCACCAGACTACACAGAGGTTTAGGTTTGAGTTCACTCCTAAGTCCTCCTTCCCCTGGATCTAGACTATCCTGTACCAGAGCATTATGGAGAGCAGTTTTGCTCATGGTTTTTTAGTGTAAAATCCTAATTATCATGCTGCTCCATTATGCTGGTGATGGGGGAATCTGCAGACAAGCGGTTACGTCTTATATTTCCAGGAGGAGCAGATACAAGAGCACAGTACCTGTGCTGGGAAATCCCAGGGAGACATTTCCTATAGAGTCTAATGATTATCATGAGAGAGGGAGGAGGTATGTTACTATATAGGAATCGGTAACACGTCTACAGGATTCATTTTATTAGTAGAAATTAGAGCTTTCATCAATAGAAAGGTGCCTACAAATGAGCTGTAAGCTGCAAACTGATGGTCAGTATATCCAGCCCTACCATAACATGTCATCTTAAAAACAACATTCGGGCATGGTTTCATCGTTCTCATTAGCTATGTGCTTCTCCATCCAGTGCGACTGACAGATGACCAGCCAGGACTATTTTAAGGAATCTTTGAAGTTTGGGTTACTGAGAAGAACACAGACCCGACCCAGGAAATCAAAACTTTGCAAACTCTCATAAAAAAAATAACATCACTAATTACCATCTTTTAATCAAAGCTCTTAAATTAAACCCCGGCCAGAGAAAGATGCCTATGTTCATATAAAACCTCTAAAAGAAATACCAAAACACATTTTTTAAGAGCGCATGGTTTTAAGCTCAAGACCATTGTCAGAGGAACTGGGCAAATTCATTAGCTAAAACCACATTGTCTCCACTGCCTGAAACCCTGCAGCTTCATAATAAAATCGAAAGGGGGTAGCGTGATTTTCTGAAATGAAAACTGAGCCATGGGAAGCTGGAAAAGTAAATATAACTGAAAGTAAATGAAATAGGAGAGGATATTACGTCCTGGAAAATCAGCTGCAATTAAAATAACGAGAATTGAGGGAATGGAAAGTGAACGGACTAAGATAAGCCGGATCTCAAACCGATACAAGAACATCAAAATTGTACTTAGAATTACATTACGGAGTCAATGTCATAGTCATACTTTATATGCAGGCATCGATAAAACACGCATGACAGGTTACTGACAGGTTACTACTGTACAGTAAGTGCAGCCTTCTTGTAAGGCTTCAATGAGGATAAGGATTACGGAAATGGAAGCTATCCTTATGTGAAGGCAAGGCAAAAGAGGATCAGAGAATGTGGAATTTTTACATCTGAAAGATTTAAACAGTTGACTAGTGATGAGCGAGTATGCTCGTTGCTCGGGTGATTTAGTATTTTGGCATGCTCGGAGATTTAGTTTCTGTCACCACAGCTGCATGATTTTCGGCTGCTAGACAGCCTGAATACATGTGGGGATTGCCTTTTTATTAGGGAATCCCCACATTAATTCAGGCTGTCTAGTAGCCGCAAATCATGCAGCTGTGGTGACACACACTAAATCTCCGAGCACGCCCAAAACACTCTGAGATCACCCGAGCGTGCTCGGGAAAACCCGAGCAACGAGCATACTCGCTCATCACTAGTTGTGACCTAAGTTTACACACCCCTGACAGAGCTGGTAAGAAAACATGAGTGATATAATTACTATTAATGTACCTTAAAAAACACAAATATGCATCATATATTGGCACAAACATTAAAAATGACCTTTCACTGAATTTTTTAGTTTAGATGACATCCTCCGTTTGGTGTTACCTCACTGATTCTGGAACAGGTTTACCTTTTCTACTGTGCCCCTCCATTCCAAAGTGATGCCCTCTGGTGATAACGGTGCAAGTTTTCCCTTCAACCAGCTGGGCATGACACGCAGGACTTCTCGGTGGGCACAGTTGTGCTTTGATCAGCCAGTGCAAGAAGAGAAAAAGCCATTATTTCCAGGATAGGGCATGACTTTGGAACAGAGGGGCAGAGAAAAAAAACAGAACTGTTCCAGAATCAGTGGGGTAGCACCAACTGGAAGAGGTGCTCATTTAAAATGAATAAAATCCTCTAAACAACCTAAGGACAAAAAAGAAGGAATAAAATGCTCCTGTTCAAAATGTTGCATACTGTTACTGGTTAATATTGTGCATTGCATCTCTTTTCATCAATGATGGCCTGCAGTCTTGAGCTGGTGTAGGGAATGAGGACTTTTATTATTTCATGTGGTAAAGTAGTCTTCATTCTGGGCAAATATCTACCAGATCTGTATCGTCTGTGCTTGAGTCTCCATAAAGTGGTTTAATGACTATGATCAGAAGACTTCACTCTAGTCTAAAGCCTTCTCTTTCATCTGCTGTAGCCAGTTAAGTGTTGTCTCAAGTCATCATATCAAGCACGGAGAATACCGTTTCGCTGCCTACCTCTTTCCTGGGGAGCGGTGCCCTTCTATTTGATTGACAGCTCTGACCTGCAGCATCGTTTCACCACTGGCCTGAATTGTGGGCTTTCTGACACTAATATTAGCCAAAAATAGATGACAAGCATAATATATCATAGAGTGAAGGAATTCAAATAAGTAGAAAATATATATCACTCATGATATATATGTGAATGTACCAATATGGACCAACTGCAAAATTCTATTGACATAGGCAACAACTCCCCATCAACGGAGTCATATGGTCCAAAATAGTAAAAAGTTATTCTTTATTGATACAAAACATTAATAAACATAGGTGTCAGATGTACAATAAAAGCAGAAACAACTGTGGATCACCTGTGGCAAGCTGGGAGCCACACGTGACTAACACAACAATATGGAGCCTGACGCAAAATTTCCAAGTCACATATAGTCAATAGCCATTCTATAGATGACATATGTTGGGTCCATTCAACCTCCCGGTAGTTCGAATTATATTCTGCGCGATATCCACTTAGTATACCTTGTATATTTTGCTATTGCTGCTGATATGCCCGGTTATCCCTTTATTGCCAGTATTTGATATGGCGGCTTTACTGTTATTTTTCACTAAGCATGCACTGGTTGCGGACTTGCATGCTGCACGCCTCCTCCGGCCATCTTGTTCCGGACCACGTGGGTTTCCATGTGTTTCTGGCGTTGACCACCGGAGTGTTGTATACTGCGCGTTATGTGTCTCCTAGCGACACCATGCATCTGCACACTATTTACTTCCGTTCTTACTTGTATATATATGCCCGTATTGTCTAGTATAGTCACGCCCCCTGAGGAAGGAGACTTTTCTCCGAAAAGCGCGTCGGGGTCGCTGGCGTGGGCTCATGTGACTTTCCTGTCTTCATCTTCTGGTATGATCCTTCAGCAATCTTGTTCTTACTATCTACAGTACCTTAGGTACGATATCCCCACTATGGTTGTCCTGACTGCCATGTATTTATGCTATTAGGGTATATATTGTACTATGTCAGGCTCCATATTGTTGTTAGTCACATGTGGCTCCCAGCTTGCCACGGGTGTAACTCTGTGATCCACAGTTGCTCCTGCTTTTATTGTACATCTGACACCTATGTTTATTAATGTTTTGTATCAATAAAGAATAACTTTTTACTATTTTGGACCATATGACTGCGTTGGTGGGGAGGTGTTGCCTATGACACTAATATGAGGCAGCTTTGCCTCTGCATCAACAGATAAGCATAGTAAAAATGAACCTTGCCAAGAGCGGGAGCCAACGGTTAGCTCCAGCCATCCCGGCCAGACTCAGAACAGTGCTTGTAAAGTTCTGTTGGAAAGAGTTTGTGAGCTATGTAGCTGGCAGTTGCCTGACTTGAACTCCACAGAAAATTTTTGGTGAGATCTGAAGGCAATTGCTGCACATAAATCCAAGTAAATTAGTGAACTGGAAGATACTGCCTATGAGGAATTGGCTAAGATTCCTCAGATCAGCAGCAGCTCATAACAGTCAAAAGGATGCTATACTAATCACTAAAGTCACTTGTCACGAAGGGGACGAATAATTCTGAGACTAAGGCTTCATTGACACGTCAATATTATTTGATCAGTGTATGTATGCCAAAATCAGGAGTGTCTCCACAGCACACAACAGGGGCTACGTTCACACATTGTGTTTTTGCTGCGATTTCAGAAAATTAATTGGACAAATGGTTTTATTCAAAGTGTTTTGAAGTACAATACAATTCTTCTTCAGGAAATACCATAGGTTTTTCCTCAGGAAGAAATGTTAATACTTTGAAACACTTCGAATATAACCATAAGTCCAATTAATTCTCTGAAATTGGCGTCTTCAAAATTCAGCAGCGCGAATAAGTCAACAAATTCTTCCTGGTTCTAAAACATAAAAGTATGCTACTGTCACGCAGTGACTAGGGATTGGGGGAACTTACCTTATCCTTCAAACCAGGGAGCACTCAAGTCTATCCCTGTCCCACAGATTACCCCGGAAGGTGGAAACGCCAGGGTCATGTACTTGCTATGTTCCTATTTTAGCCTCTGCTTCCTTTCCCACCCAGCAAAATGTGAGACTGAAGTGTATAGGATTACACTAACGAGACAGAAAGGGAAAAAAGAAGTAAACTCATACAAATACACAAAACAATAGAGTGGAATACGGGAGGGATAGGTAAGAGAAACCAAATACATGAGGATAAGGATAAGCACTGAAACCAACTCAAGGCAGTAATCTCCAAATGCCTACTCCAAACATGAACTACTCCTCCAACAACAAACCAGGCAGAATGAACTATCACTGGCAAGGTCAGAAACAAGGATAAGGGTTCTTAAGCCTGCTGGGAGTGAGGAACTCTGAACAGCTGATACCACCCTAGACAGAGAACTCTAGGATTCCAACTAAGCAGTTTAACCCTTGCAGCGCAGAGCAAAGAAAGCCAGAATTGCTAATAGGACGGCAAAGCCGTTGTAACTACCACAGGTGTATGCGTCACCAAACTCTGTTGCGGTATTCCTGTGACAGCTATGTTGTCACCATATAATAGTGTTGCTCTAGAAAAAATAAAGAGAGACTGCGATCAAAATTTACTTCTAAAACTATCCCCTTATAATCTGTGGCCATAGGTCGTATTGTTGACATAGAGAATATGTAACTGCTACTAAATTAATGAAAGAGCTCCAAAGTTACCCATACAGTATAAAACCCCTATACAGCTAAAAGTCCCCTTATATTCTGGAGAAACAGAGTTTCTAAGTCATAATTAAAGAGAATTTGTGATCAGGTTTTTGACAACCCATATGAGAGCAGCATGAAGCAATGGGTCAATTAATTGGTCAGCTTCTTGCTGTAATCTTGATAAAACACTGTTTTATCTGCTGCTGCTCTGCTTGTCTTCTCACTGCTAAGCTCCTGCTATGTAGTCCTTATTATTCATTATGCCTCCCACTAATGGAAAATTTCTGCCTATGCATAGTATATATAGTGGTCAATCAATAACAGGATAGGGTTAGACAGAGCATCACTGAGGACTAGCAGAGATGCAGAAGATAAAACAGTGATTTTATCAAAACTATAGGAAAAGCCCAGAAAAGGTATGTGCACATGGCATCTTTTTCATCCTCCTAAAAATAAATGTGCCCCCTATAAAGAACATATTGCTCTTCCATCTCATGTCTCCTCTAATGACTTCAGGGTTCAGAAAACCTGAATTGGGTAAAAAATGACATGCTCATTCCAGCAGAAGCTGCGCCGCTCTCAATTCTTTACAGTAGGCCGGCGTCACACTTGCGAGTGTGATGCGAGTAAGTCGC